>QKMX01046875.1:0-10885 GCA_003401595.1 Venustaconcha ellipsiformis
GGACTCCTAGTTTTAAAATCCTAGCGAGACCTCTGATTAAGATAGAAAGTTCGTGCCATTGTGTATTATGCATATATTAAGATGATCATGGGTTTCAAAACTTGTGTGCAAAATTTGCTTAATCAATTAACTCAACCAAGCTGCTGTGATAAATTTCACTGCAAACTTTATGCAAATCTAATAATACTATGGATGTTCAGGCATTAAGAAAGTGATCTGATAGACAGAAAAAGGGACACACAGAGACCATTTCTATGTCCCTGAAGAAGAAGAAGAAATGATCATGTGTTTAAAATTGTGAAGACAGATATGGTGCATTTACCAATACAGACAGATTTCCATAGGTTACATAGAACTGTGGATGGTACAATTCATAACTGGACCATTGTTATGGCATATGTGGGAAGTAAAAGCAATATGCTTGGTAACAAAAATTTAGAGTTTTTTTTGAGTCACACTACAACACTGTGCAAATATTAAATTCAGAAAGGTCTAGTTATGTGATAAGCTAATTACAAAGTATGGTGAAAGAGTTAGACATTAGAACTACTCTTATCCTGTATTTTTCTCTTTCACTTTACCATCATTCAAACCAGGTTATGCAGACTTATAATTTCATCCGAATTAATTGTCAAGTAGTAATTAATTCACCATTTATGGTATGCAGTAGATAATAAACCTACAATAGAAATAAACAATACCTCACTGGATTCTTCCTGATGGTTAATTGTAGAAAGCAGCTCTTCCTGGGCCTGTTTTCTTGCCTCTGTCAATGCACGGTCTATCTTTGACCTCTCATTGGCTACAAGTTCTGATGCTTTGGCATCAGCAGCAGAGACTGCTTTCTGGAGTTCAATCATTGCCTGTCGCTTCACCTCTTGTACAGCTTCCTCTAAATATAGAACAAATCAATGAATAGCCTTGATTTAAATCTTGTCCCAGTATTGCATATTATCTTCCTCAACTCCAATCTGACCTGAGCTTTCATAATGGCAGCTTGATGCTTATAGAGCATTAATATTTCTTCAGACTTTTCATTAAAATGGTAAGCATACAAAATATTTTCCAATGAAGATGTGAATATGAAATGATTTAAGCAAAGAGAAATGCACAATAGATGCATGCAGATGTGCAAAAGTCTATCACACAAGACGGACTCAAAAAATTCACAGCAAAAAAAAAGATATTATGCAAACAGTTTGTAATAAAACTAGTTTAAAAAAGAATTTGATTAAAACTGAAACTACATATTTTGAATAAGCTCCAAATTAAATCTTAGCTTGTTATAAATAAATATCACTGTATACTGTATATACTAAGTTGAAAGAAGAGTCCAAGTGCAAACTACATGGACCCAGATCTGACATTGCAACATACACCAGCAGATCTGGGTGTGTGCAGTTTGTTATGAGTATTCAGTAGAATAAAAAACACATACCCTGATCTTCAAGTGCATTGTGTTCTGGCAGATCAGGGTCTTTGTTTTTGCAGTTTTACTAGACTTTTAATCATGAATATATGGTATATGAAAAATTCCTCATTAATAAGGTGAAAACATCTGAGTAAATAGGAACAAAGATTTAAAATTAATGAAAAGATATAGAAAGAGATAAACATTAGTCACACCTGCTCTTCTACGAATTTCAGCAACTCTATCATCTGAATTTCTCAGGAAACTGTCTCCTCTCTTTTTATCAATATCACCTTCCGTATGGCGATGCATCCACATGGATAATTCTTCTCTGTCTCTTATACTGCGTTCTTGTAGCACTGCAATGGCTCTTTTTGTCTTATCTATCATTCCCATAATGCAGTTTAGCATCTGAAATGAATGAGAGTCCTGGACACAATTTGATCAACAATCACTTGTAGAATGAAAATAATTTTTGACTATAACTATTTAAACCAATTCCTAAAATTGGTTTAGTTTCATGGAGATACCATGAAAAATATGAGGCTTCTGTTGAGCTTTTTCTCCATATATGTGTCTGAAAATTTCTTTGACAATGCTGAAAAAATTTAATCATAATGAAATCAAGCTGCTACAATTCTTTTTTTCTTTTTTTTAAATTTTTCAGATTAAATATACTAACATCTTTGAAAACAGGAGAAAAAAATATATTTTCTTTACGGCAAACATTAAAATGATTGATCGATCAACATATACATCTAAAATTGACAGACACTTAACAATAAGTATTTGTGTCTGTGTTGGGGGGATAAACTTATTATAATTATGTAATTCTTACAATCTGTTAATTTCTTGACACTATCCACCATGTAAAATAAACATTATTCCCTCTTCCAATTAGCAACTGGATGTCTAGAATATAAAAAGTGTGATCCCAGTCCATTTCTGACCATCTGAATACTTTCCTTGAATTGGACATAGACTGAACATCAACAGTCATCAGGAAGGAATTAATTGAGTAATAATAGCATTTAAGTTTAAGATGAAATTACAATTAGCTTTATCACAGTTACCATTAAAATGTAAACACCACTTTTTCTATGTCAAAGCATGAATTTCACTCCTCTTCCTTGTCAATGCCAGGGAAAAGACGACTGTTTTATGGGCAAGTTTCTCAAACGAAAGATTTGTTCAAAATTTCATGATAAGGTTTAGCTAATGACTAAACCACAAAAAAAGGATCCACCCTTGACATTAATGAGCAAGTGAGTGGTATCTGGAGCTCAGAGAACCCAGTCAGTTTTGAAAGATGTTGGTCCAATCCTATAGTACAACCCACAAAAAAACTTAAGAGTATTAAAACTCCATAGCGTATGTAGCAATTAATTTCATCAAAAACAAGAAGAAACTCTGCAACTGCAGTTAAATGGTCAATTCATTTGCTACTACACCAATTCAAGAAAATTCTCCTACTGACATCTTAAAATATGGAAGCTTAACTAAAGCTCAAACCCCAAGTGATACATTTGGCAATCTTGATTTAAATTCATCTGATGACTGCACTTCTATTGTGTCAGGAAGGCAGGACTCACTACTATTGGGGGCTGGCAACCTCCCTAAGGATCCATGCCTCAGGAGCTGACTTTTCTACCATGGGCCAGTGATACCTCCCCCTAGTAGAAGTGGACAGAGTCCTTACCCCAGACACTAGTGACTTCCTTCACCAGGAAGTGCTTTAAAACCATTTTGGAAATGGAGGGGGTCCTATAGTGATAAAGAGGATGATGCATGACCCTTGTTCCTGGCTATACAGGCCTGGTAACTTTCTGAAAAGTTCCAAACCTCCTAGAGGCCTGATAACTTTCTGCAAGGTTGCAAATTCTTGTAGGCTTGGTACCTTTCTGTTAGGTTCCAAACATCCTAAGGCCATTTCAACAAATGGGGCAACTACCCATTCCTGCAAATGCCATGTACACTAAAAAGGTACCAGAGTGGGTTTTTCCATGCTGCCTTTTTTATTCACACATTTACCAATACCTTATGGCATTTTGGAAGGCTGAAAGGAATGTAAGAAATAAACCAATTAACCAGAAAAACAAATTGTTAAGAAATGGAAAAAACTTAGTTACCATAATATCACAGGTGATTTACTAAAAACTCTCAAATCAATGAAAATATCACAGATGTACAAAAATGAACCAATAATTGTGGAAAAATTAAGAGATACAACACAAAAAAGGATCTGATTGACAGTAGATCTGCCAAAGACAATGATGAAATGCTGAGTACCAAAGAGACACATGCAGACATACAAGGAAAACTAAACTAAAAGATGATATTCCAGTTGCCAGAAGTGGACTGAGGTGTCAGACTACAATTATGACATTTATTCTAGACCTCCAAATTAATAATTGGAGGAGGAAATAAAGTTCTTGGGCAGGGACAAGTGCCAAGAAAAGATAAAACAATGCAATAATAGCATGTAATGTATAATTGCTAGTGAACTTACTGTTTCCACATGTCTCCAGTCATCATCTAGCCTCTCTATTGTATCAAAAGCTGAATCAGGTCGAGAAAAACCTGCAACAGAATACACAAATTAAACCAATTACAGTGGCATAAAATGCATACATTATTGTAACTAAAAGAATTAGTAAATACACATGGTCTGAAACAATTTCTCCAACTTGACAGTTTTTTGCCGTTTATTTGCTAATACTGTGAATACACAATTTATCATGGGGTACCCACCTGTTAGTTTGTGGTTGCTACCAATCACAAATTTAAATGATTCACAAACAAGATCCTTGTGTGTAAAGAATAGGATCCCTTTACAAATCCATCAATTTAAATACTAACAATGTAATTTTTCTCCAAACCATGAAATTTAAAAGAAAAAAATTCAATGGAATCCAGTTTCCAAAAGATTCCAATGTATTGTACATTAAGAAAAATGAAAACATACTATTTTGTCAAAAACTTCCACTGGTTCATCTAAATTATGTAAATAAATATGAATACCTCAACATCTTATTACTTTTATTGTGAAAAATAATGTCCTGACAGCACTAATAAACTTGGATTTGAGTAAAAACAATACACTTAACCACCAGAAAATTAATGTGGACTCTATTTCATCTTGTTTTCTTTCTTTTTGTTTTTTGCCCTAAAGTAGTCAAGGTAGATGAATAATGGTTCAATTCCCACCATTGCATCAGCCTATGGTGCGTCTTTGTGCAAGGCATTGTAGCTGTTGGCATCATATAACTTTTAGTGTTACTGTGTGAAACACAAAAACAATAAATGCCCAATTTTCATCTCTAGAGTATCAACAATGACATCGTTTGATTCCTTCCTTTGAATCTGAATCTTAATACACTTATAATGTTAATAATAATAACAGTTACCATATGCCGAAAAATGATGATCTCTTTCCCTCTCTCTATCCCGTTCCAATCTTTCACGTTCTGCCCTCACACGTTCCAATTTCTCTCGTTCCCTGATTTCACGTGATAGACTGATATCTTCTAATCTGATTGGTCCTGCATTCAGGTTAAGCACACCATTTGGACTGACTCGGCTATTACTCTGGGGGCTAATTGGTTGGTGCCGCTTGGCTGGAAGTTGATCCATTCCATTTTCTCTGGGCCTGGATACAATAAAATTATTGATGATGTAATTGATTCAAAAAAGCATGGTTTTTATACTGTCATTCATGGAAATTATCTGGATGTTAAGAGAATAATTTTTTTCCATTTGGATAATTTAAATATCCTCAGTCAGTGACTGGCTCAAAATGATATAATTATTTTAATTTCTCTCAACTTTGAGCAGGTTCACAAATAGAAATGTTTTTTTCTGGTCTGAATGGACATAAAGTACTCACTAGATCAACTGATTCAATCTCAACAAGTCTTAATCATCACTTGAAAATTGACCATGATAATGATTGCAATAATTTATGCTGATTGAAGCATATTTTAATACCAAGATTGTTTCATAATGTAAACAATCTCTTTGACAACATAATGTCCTGCCAAAATGATGTACATCTATTCCAAATATCTCACCTCTCAACATTTTCAAGATATGCCATGTATTCAGGAATTTAATTTAAAAATAGTTATTTTCAATACTTTTTATAGATCTGAAGACTACCAACTACAACCAAACTGAGGTCATCAATGGGAAATCTGTCACTGAATAATACTGACAAGGACTTGAGAAACTCAGGTGTAATTGATCATGACTGCTTTATGTTGGGAACTATGTGATCATAAGTTGTACAGCATGTCAGCTGTTTTTTTACTGTTCACTGAAAAAACATTTGTTAATCTACATGATAGTTAGGGTAATCAAAGTGTTTTCACCATCGTTTATGATTTCTATAGACTTACAGGGTAATTAAATTCTTCAGCTTACATTTTAATTTGAAATTAATTGAAAATTATTATAAATTTTGAAAATATAGTGTCAAGAATTAGGACAGTATTTTTCCATAAGTTTTCAAATTTTAATTTGTATTAAATATTTAAATTCCTGGCACCTGCATAAGGCACAATGTCTCCTTATAATACTAATGAAATGGATCAAGGACCTGGAAAAACAACAACAGTACTTTGAAGAAGCTGAAGTTCTAGCAGCCAAAAAGAATTTACATGAATTCAAGGCATGACCAATTCTTGCTTTGAACTGCTTAGCATTGATGGGATATTCTTGAGCATCAGTGAAATTTTCAAGATGGTTACTATGATGGCCATATTGGATTTAAAACTTGGCACCATTTTCATTTAGGACCAAATAACATCATAATAAGTCTTTTGATGAAAAACCAAGTCAATATATATGGCCAGCCATTCTGGAGGAAGAACAATAGCAAGATTTTCCAGATGGCCATAAGGAAACCATTTTCATTTATGTCCAAGTCATCTGAAGTCTTCTGGTAACAATTTCATGTCAATTTGACTCAATTAAGAAAAGTAGTGATAGCAAAATTTTCAACATAGTGGCCATACTTCATGTCAGACTGACACTATTCACATTTGGGACCAACAAGACATCATAGTAAGTCTTTAGGTGGAAAATCCACATTGAAACAAATATTTATTTATTTCAAAATGGTTGCCATGACAATCCTCCAAATAGCAGGAAGAAGCCACAGTGGTTCAGTGATTAGTGTGCCAGTAGGGTGCAGATTAGAATCCTATCACTGGATCAGCCAGCATTAGTGACTGTGGTATTTCTTACAGCAAGGCACTTTATTCCAATCTCCTTGATACAAATTGAAACCAACTTACATTGAGTGACTTCAAACTAATTTGCAGGAGGTCTTGTACATCATTATTCTCCATGTGAATGAATTCATATAAATCTTGTGTGATTTCCACATTTTTGCATCCTAGCAGTATCTCTGAGGTTGTGGTGTGGCAATGGATGAAAATCCTAAACAGTTTTGCATTGCCTGAAGTACCACATTAATTCTCAACATTTTAAACCTCCTTGTCAATGAGGAAGGACCTTCCGATTTTATTGCAAGTAATGCATCATCTGTAATTTTTTGTAAATATTTTAGTGTTAATGATTATTTATAAGACATATGAATAGTTATATTTAACAAAATACTGATTTCTAGTTGATTCTCAAGCACAGATATTTGCAAAATCTCTGCATGTAAAATAAGAGTGCAAACATTATAGTTGTAGTGGTTGATGGTGCATGAAAAATGACAGTAGACTATGCACATAATATGCATATTCTGTACAAAGGCATGTGGACATAAATTGGTATCATCACATCTTGATAAAGCAGGATGCTGAAAAGGACAGCATAGTTTTAATTACCTGTCTGGAGATATCCTCTTGCCATTTTCATTAAATTCTGTATCAGGTGAGTCTTGAGATCCTACAGGTGAGTGTGAGGGGTTAAAGAGAACATGCTCATTTTGTGCCAGATACTGCTGAGGTGTCTGTTTTGCCATTCGTGCACAGTGAAGCAGTTCTCTCTGTAGAAGAGGCAAATTGGCCTGAAATAAAGGAAAATAAATTTTAAAAAAGCCCTTTGTTTTTTATTTAATTTTGCATTTTTAACCAACTGTTTCTGAGAACTGGCAAATACAAACTAAAAATCAATGCATACTGATGCAAAATGGAAACTGTTCTTGGGGTTCATTTAACTTTCTAAGGAATACACTCACAATAATCATTGAAGATTAGTTTTGTAAAGCAAAACTAATTTTAATTACATAATACTTACCAAATATAATTACTTTGCTTTCATTTTTCAGACCAAGACTTCAAGGACATAAGAGTGGTAGAAAGGAGGGAATTTGTTAACAACAGAAGTTATTACATACATAAAATTCATTTTAATAGCAGTACTAAATCAGTGCAGAAGAAGGCTAAAAGCTCCATAACTGGCTGTCAGAATGACCATACCATTGACAGTGTGGTACTCTGCTACAGACATGAGAATGACATGACATCTTTGACAGCTGGGTATATAATACATTGATACCTTCACTCTGTTGTGACATTAAACAAAGCAGAATTAACAAAATATCGAGTGATACTGCCAGAAGACTACTTTTATGACATCATCCAAAGAAGAACGATTAAGAAAGACCTAAGATTGGCTTTGAAAGCAGTATTTTGTATTCCAAGAGTGAAATCCACACAGACGTAATTATAAATTTCCTTAAGAGGACATTTATATTTTTAATGCATCAATATGCAATAGGAATTTATTTTCACATTTTTAGTGCAATCATGGTAACTCAGCATAGCTCTAACCTTTGGCAAGAAACCAAAACACAGCCTTATATATTTCACCTGTGCAGCTGACATGTCAGCTTGTGAATGCATTGTCCTGAAACTGCAGAGGGGAAAGAATAGCTTGAAGCATGTACTTGCCACATTATCCACAATGCTGATGTCATTTGTCTTATTACCTATACCATATTTATACAACAACCATTTCCCCCTGGACAACACTCTGCTCTTGGGAACCAGGCCTCAATTTATAACTAAGAAACAGTTCATAGCCCCATCATCAAAGTATGTACACTTATTGATGCAATACAGGGGGAATTAATCTGTGCAGTCAAAATTAATTTTGGGTCTGTCCCTACCACCAGGGGCACCATCAATGAAGTTATTATAGGAAAATCATTCAGATCCCAATCCAAGGCAACTGCTGTGGCACAATACTGGTCTCATGACAAGAAGGTTGCGGTTTCAATTCCCATCATCTGATCAGCCTCAATCAACTTCAAAAATTTCTCCAGAGGTTTTCATTTCCTTAAGATCATGGATATTTCTTTTCCTTTAAAGTTATGGATGTTTTTGCTCTAAAATAATAGAATGTTTAAGTGTTTCTAAAGAAAACATATTGGGTTATTTTTTATTTGTTACTAAGTCAGTAGATCTTACCTTTAAAAATGGTATTGCAAAAGGACTGCCAGTGGAAAGTTTATAGTTCTTACCTTTAAAAATGGTATTACAAAGGGTCTGAGTGGAAAATTGGTAGCTTCTTGCAATTTGGCATGGAATTCTTCTATTGATAAGTGAGAATTCTGAAAAGAGACATGAAAATGGTATTCAAGAATGAATAGGAAATATTTGTTTTAAAAATTAATTGCTTGGGAAGTAGGTCTATATTTAAACAGTGACCAGTTAATTCTCTAATTACAAATATAAATTTAATAATATAAAAAATCAAAAGAGTGTCTTCATGAATATCACTCAATTATTTCATTTAGAAAGAGAAGAGATGGAAGGATTTATATGCAATGTTGATAAAAAAAAAAAATAAAAGGGGCTTAAACTCATATTAGTTAAGGTTCTTGAATGCAGACCAAGTTGCTTCCCTTGACATACATTACAGGAGATGCAGTTGAAAATTAAATGTCCATCACAATATTAAACACCCAGAAGAAAACAAAATGCTCAAAATGCTAAATAAAATTTGTCCTAATGGACACCTGACTTGGGCAGAAAATATATCATAATGGAAAGATGATTAGAGCACATACCATTCATAATTTCAGAATGCATGGACTCCTGTTTATAATGGACAAAATGACTCAATATCTTGAATGTCCTGAATGACAGGTTTAACCCAAATATTAACCCTAAATGAATTTTGATATTTATTACTGAATAATATTTCCTGAAACTGCTTTCATCCCTCTCCCATGTGATTATACCAGTTAATTTTATACCAGACCAATCAACATATTCCCTGAGAAGTAATAAGATAACTACCCTGAGGCATTGTGGAGTTAACAGTTCATTGCAATACCTCAAGTCGTCATGAACTCAGCCAGAGGTCACCAAGAAAAAACTCTTTGTTCAGAATTAAATTTAGTGAACATACACTATATTTATTATATGTTTTGTGCATGATTCTGTTTCCTGCAAAATGGGACCAAATTCATTTATATATCTGAATGAACTGAGTTAATGAGTTTCAAGTGAATGCGTTGTATTCCATTGTACAAAGGGAAATAATTCTTACAATGCCTCAGAGAAGGGTGTTTAATGGGGTACCAGTATACATAATATCATTTCCTATTTGTAACTCACTTGCCTCTTAGATATACTGCAAATTATACTTTAGAGTAGAAAATTACAGATATATTTGATCTGGTGTGATTTTGAGGAGTTTAATAACACCATGTTTCAGTATGTGATAAGCTATACATGTCAGCCAGTATATTTGGTGAAGACAGAACCCCGAAAAGACCCTGGGAAGAACCACAAACCCACAGGAAACTACTGGCAAACTTCCTGATATACCCACATTAGTCAAGTCTCGAAATCACAAGGACAGGTGAAATGAATGAGTGATTTTTAAAGGCATGTGCCTCAAACCACTTAGCCACCTGGATTCCCGTTACAATTATAACATTATAAACTTGACCAAAATATTGTATCTATAAAAAAAGCTAATTTTATTCTCCTTGCATACTAAAAAATAACATAATTAAATACAATCAGTTGACTCTGCTGAGTAATACTCTGCAAGTAGCCGAACACTGAGTATTGTGATAAAAGTATAAAATCCGGAATTTATTCTAATGCAATAGAAAGGACAACAGGAATAATAAAAAGTCAACATCTTGTAAATTTGACTATCACAAATGAGTGATGGATACAGTAGCTGATATTGTGGGTTTAATACCATTTTACAGGTTTAATGTTTTTCAACACATGATAGGCTATACATGGCAGCCAGTATATCTGGTGGAGGAAGAACCAGGAAAAATTCTGGAAAGAACCACCAACCCAAGGTATTTTTTTTTGCAAGCTTTTGCATATACCAGTTTCCCTTTACGCACATTTACGCATGCTGGAGAAAATTGACACATTTTGTTGCCGTGCATTTTTTTGATGCAAAGAATTTGAAAAATGCAATCAAGATTTTTAATATCCAATGCTTTGGATGAGGGATGTCACCTTGTATGCTTTGTGCTTA
>QKMX01046904.1:0-13153 GCA_003401595.1 Venustaconcha ellipsiformis
CGCAACCTTAAAAATAAGCTTGCAATTTTGGTTTGGGCTGTTGGCTTTCTATCCCATATTTTGTATGTCACCAAAAGAAAAACTGATGATACAATTTATGAACAAAAATAGTAAGTTTGATGACAACAAGAGCATCAGTGGTTATAGACATTGGTTTAAACACAGATAGTTTTGACCTGTTGTGAATCAGTATATAGATGCATATACACATAAATAAATTCCAAATTCTAAAAAGGCCCATAAATTCAAACATTCATGTTGAACTTTTTAAAGTCAACTGATTTTCTTGACATTTCCTTCAATCTGCTAGCAGCAGCTTGTAATTTTTTGGAAAAATTGTATATTTCCAAGGAGTATAAAAACCTATGCCTTATTCCACACTTTCAAAATCTCTATCAATTTTGCATTCCATAATCACTGGAAGTTCTGACTGTGATATTTGCTGGGATTTTAACTTGCTGCCTCAGTGGAATAAAATGCACCATAGACAATGATTATGCTATAGAGACAATATCAGATGAGTTTATGTGGCTCTGATTTTAACAAATATCTCTAACATAATAAACATAAACTTCATCAATTTGATTTTAATGGAATTTTACCTTGCAAGCATTTGAATGATTTATACAAATGAATGAGTCAAATATAGAAATGTATTAATTAGCTTTTAAAGAATTTTGTATGACCATTCATACTGAATCCTGGATTTGGCCAGGGAGGTGCTACATTACCAGACTGTGTTACTGGATGTTACTAATGGTCAAGCCATGTAACAGTTTACAAAATATGTTCCATGGATCAGCACAGCAAACTATGTATGTACATTCTTTACCACTCACATATTTGATCTTACATCCAAGTAATATTTAGAAATCCATGTAATTCCTGTGGAGTGACACAAGTGCAACCCATTTGTCAGTAACAATTTGATGCCTCTCCTTCCGAGTCTTATTTACAATATATCCTTGTCCAAAATTTAAATCTTCTACAGTTTAGTTTTACAGTGATATTCATATTCACAATCTAAATTTGTAGCATTATTTATTTGGTTGGCTAATCATTACTCTAGAAATTAGTGTATTCTAGGGATTAGATAATTTGGTTGTGCTTGAGACATGAGACAAATCATAAGGATTAGATACTTTGGTGAAAGCTTTATTACTGTGTAGTAATATTTTTAATGTTTGACAATGTTTTTAACTTTTCAACCACATACATAACATAGATTTCAAGCTCATCTGTCGTATCACAGCACATCCACAATATTTGCCCTGGCCATAAGGTAGCTTTAAACTCTAAAATTCCTAGATCAGGAACAAGTGGGTTTTTTTTGGGGGGGTGGTAAGGAATTGATTTATATCTGTACTCATAAACTGATGCTGAACAAGGACAGGGGCCTTTAAAACATGCTATGTTAATATTGCTCACCATTCCATCAAGTGTTTTTAACAGTCAGTAGAGGATAAATCAGTATGCTAATGAAGTTCTTAGTGTAAGGAGGAAAACTTCAGGTTAGGTATCTGTGTGTTGTGTATGTGATTGGAAAGTTACAAATATTGTCAAAAATTAAAAATATTGACAAACTGTTATTAAAAATATTGTCAAATATGGCTAGGGATTAGATAATTTGGTTCCAATGTATAGGTGACATATATCATAGTGCTTATAAAATTGTTACACACTTGATGTGAAACATAATTATGTAGATTAGATACATTATATTTTGATTGCAATATTATATAATATGAAATCTCATTTAAATTCCAGTTTACATTTCTCATCCATAATTATGCTAAAGAAAGCTAACATAAAACATTGCAAATAATTTGAGGAGAATAATGATTACATAATCTGAATTCACTTACACTCTATACGTAATACATACAGTAATCATATAATTTGGTTGCATTGTACTGGTGAGACAAATTATAGGAAGTAGACAATTTGACTGTGTTCTACAATAGGTTAGGACTCAGTAGTTGGGTTACATTTTAGAGATGGGACATATGATTGGTGTTACAGACTTCTGCACATGTGAGACAAATCATAGGAAGTAGATAATCTGGTTGTAGTCCAGAGGAGAACCATCATAAGGATTACATAATTTTGTAGCAATCTTGAGGTGAGACATAATCATGTGCCTTATGTACTCTGGTTTCACTCTGGAGGTGAGAAATAATCATGGAGAATAGATACATTATATTTTAATCACTAAATTGTAATTTACATTTCCAGTCAATAATAATGCAATTAAAGCCTATCTTCAAAGTGGGAAGGTAATTTGGTTACTCTTTAAGTCAGACATACAGATTAGGTGATTTACTTACATTCTAGAGGTGAGACATGACCAAGGGATTGGATACCATGGTTATACCACTGTAGTTGAGATGCATCATACTTATTACATAATTTGGTTCGTTTGTTGAGGCGAAGCATATACTGCTTATATAGACTGGTTACATGCTTAAGGTGACTTATATTTGGAATTAAACAATTTTATTACATATCATACATATAAATCTAGAAGTGCATCATACATGTTTGTGTGTGTGTCTGTGTGTTGATTTTATTCATGTTTAACACCATTTTCAGATCATGATAGGTTATTATAAATGGTGGAGTAAGAACCTGGGTAAGACCCATCAACCTATGGAAAGCTATTGGCAAAATTTTCTCAAAATACAATTAGTAAAAACTAATAAATTGATTAAGAAAGAAACTGTTTTCATCAGTTTGTTAAGCTCTTACACATTGTACAGTTAGGATTACATTTTAGTTTGCAAGGATATAATGTCATTGTGAGAGAATTTATCATAAGCCATAAGATAGATAGTAAGCAGACGCTACTTTTTTCAATCACAACATACTTTTTATATTCCACCAACCATTTTACTCTAACAGCATAAAACATAAATCATTCTAAATGGTATTAGCTTATCTCATTCAAAGTAAGTTAGTGGTTTAGATTCAAAATTATTTGTTAATTCATTAATGGAAGCAGAACCAGAATGAGAGGGCCTGGCAAATTGTATTATTTTAAACAACATTGACTTACACATTATCAAGACTAAAACTTTCTTTGAATTTATCTTAAAATATATCAGCATAAATATAACAAAATTGCATACAATTTTTTAAATCAGAGTTTATAATGTCTGTATGACAAAATCAAACAATGAAGAACTAGAACACCAGGAATATATCCTAATTCTTAATAACATATCATATGCTGTTTTTCAAACTTAGGAAAATGTCCAGGTACTTTCATTTGTATCTTCATTTGTTAGAGAATTAGTATTCATACTGTAAGTGCAGTAGATGTCAAGAGAAGACACAAAAATTGAAGAGGATCTCTGTTTTTTTACAGTAAGTTATAAAGGAAGATATATCCTTTCTAACTGCTTGGTGTGTCAATATTGGTTATATCAATATTTTCATATGTGATCACTTTCAGTAGCAGATTTTCTGTGTCAGAAAAGGATGTTGACTTATGTATGGGGGAAAAATGTCAAAAATGATAAATTCACATTAATGGAAAATGTTTGATTTTACTTTATTATATTGTCTTTAGCTAATTTCACAGACTTTATTCTATAATTCTTACATAATCAGGCCCAACTTCCTAAATTGTAAGCTTGGTCATATGCAAGTCAAAATTGTCATTCTCCAAACAGTTATTGTGATGTTATATCTAAAGAGAGTTTATTACTTTTCAAATGATACACACAGATAACTATGTATATTATAGGATGTGTGATTGCAGGATTGTGTATGGGCTGACATAACCAAACAATCTATGTACAAGAGAAATGCAAAGAGAAACATTTGATTAAATGTCTATGTATGATAAAAGTGATTGTTTAGGAGAGAATTTCCTTGTCCATTTATGAAATTTTCAGAAGATAGGAGGCTTTGATGAATAAGTTGTCCTGAAAATATAATGTATGATTTTCCTGAATTCATTTGTCCTCAAAATATAATATATGATGTTCATCCATTCAGTTATTTGTTCAATATGAATTCTAAAATAAATTAGCTAACTTTAAATGATATATCTTCAAATACACTACACAGATTGTTACCAAAGTCAACAAAAAGCACCCATAATTAAACAGCTTTTAATTATGTTTTGCAAATAATGCTGAGCTAATGACATCTAAAAAGACAACATCACTAATCACTTTCTTCTTAAAAATGAACAGAATGTAAAAAATCATTATGACATAATGGCATTTTATATTTTGTAAATGATGGTGACTTAAAAATAAGTCATAGCCATATAAATAAAAAAAATGTCTTTAAAAGATAATTTCTCAAAATCTTATCAAATTTAACTAAATTTGATTAAGAGCATCCAGGTTTAAAATTCTAAATCTACCATCAAATACTAATCTACCAGCAAATATTTCTTTGGTACTTTATGAAGTACACCTTGAACCCATTCAAAATATTATATTTAAGAAAACTTTAAACAGAATGCATCATATTAACTCAGTTTCTTGGCCACCTCCTCTTGCATTTGGTTGTAAGGCAGATGTCAGACAGACAAATGGTGATAGGCCCATTATGGCCTATTGTTTGTTGTTGCATTATTTTAAAAAAAAATAATTTCAGATGGATCATGGCACTATAATACAAAGCCAGTTAGATAGTTATCATCATAGCACATGCACAGCTCAATCCTGAACAATCTTTTTATCTGAGGGTGACTGGCTCAAACATGCCTTGAATTTCAGAAAGGTTTATCTTTGAAAAATTCTTGAATTTGTCAAAAAGATTATTAAATTATCAAATTAATTACAAAACATTAAAACTAAGTATAACTTTATAATTTCATGCTTTGTTCTTTTCATATTTGCAAAAACAAATAATGAATACGTAAACAAAATGTGATAAAGTGGTCAGAAAATGGTGCATAACATTGATTATAATACAAAGAAATACATGAAGATGCTTCAGTTGCCAAGTTTGGTAGTTTTGATAATTTCTTGACAAATCCTAACAAAAAATTTAGGGATGTAAGAGCTTTGACATAATAATAGATGCCTTTTTTAAGATGTATATTCACTGCTTTTAATTGCTGTTATGCCCCATATCGCTTTTATCTCAGATGGTCACAGAACAGAAGAACACACTGGATGGTTAGTCCAGCTGTTATCACAAGTGTTGTTGTTAGTCCTCCTAAACTTAGAGGATTGCAATGAAACTTTGCACATACATGTTCATCAAATAACAAACTTTGTCCTAAATAAAAATAGTGCTGCTTGGACATCGTATATGACCACCGCAATGGAAAGCTTGAAAATCTTGTTATCTCAACTGCTTCTGAACAGATGGTCATATCAGTATGGGGTCTTAATTGAAAGACTTCTTATGATGTCAAGCTGGGCTGAAATAAAAATGGGGTTGAACTGATGTCCACTATATATGCTACAACAGCAATCTTAAAAGTCTTGCTTATAATCACTACTCCACCCAAACAAAAAGTCATAATGACATGAGGTTTTCACTTGAAGAAATGGAACTAACACTGCTTGCTTAAATACATGGAATAGACACTGTTTGCTTGAATAAATGGAATTGACACTGCTTGCACATGAATATCAGCCATTTTGAGAATCTTGTTATTACTACTCCTCTTCTTGAATAGACGATTGTTATGAACATGGAGTTTGTACTAAAATAATCCTTATGATGTCTAGTTGGTCCTAAAAATGGACCTGCTCAGATATCCAATATAAACCACCAAAAAAACCATTTTGAAAATAATGTTACAACCACTTCTGATGAATGAATGGTCATATTGGCATGGAGCTTCTCTAAAAGACTTCTCATTATGTCTGGCTGGTTGTAAATGAACATGGTGCCAATCTGACTTCTGATATGGCCTCTGCAATCACAACCTTTCTTAGATGGCAGTTATATCAGTATTGTGCTTTAACCAGAAAACTTTTAATAATGTTTAATTGGTCATGAATATAAATGATATAAAGTCTTATATCCAGAATGATGCTATGGCAGCAATTTAGAAAATATTATTATTGTTACCTCTGTCTGAATAAAAGTAAATTTATCATGGGTTTTTGACTAAAAGACTTCTTAAAATGTCTTGTTAATTCTAAATTAAAATTGGTGCTTATCTAATAACCATCATGAAACTATTATTATTGTTACTCCATTCAAATTGAAAGTCGTTTTGACCTGGGCTTTGATCTGAAGCAATCTAATGGCATAAAGTTGGTCCCAAATAGAACTGATTTAAAGTCATCCCCAATATGGTTACCATCCTAAACATCTTCAAAATATTGTAATATTTTCTACTCCCAAATGCATGGCTATAGCAACATAGGGTTTTCATGAACAAACTTTTTATGATACCTTGTTGGTCCTCCAACAAAATGGGCAACTGTACATCCAATATGGCTGCCATAATGGCTATCTTGAAAATCCAGCTGTCACCACTCTCATTGAACTCACTTGATATTTTAAACCTAACGATTTCTAATGATGTCTGTTTGGTACTGATTGAAAATGTTACCAATCTGGCATCTAATTTGCTATTGCTGAGAAATACGAGATGGTTTCAATACTCAACAGTTAAAAGGAGAATTTGTCCTATCTTGAATTCTTTGAAATCATTGTACAGGGTAGAACATCAATCCCTGAGGCTAACTAAGCTTATGAAATTAACTTGCATTTGCCATGCATCACCCTTCATACAGTAATTGTTTTATCAATGTTAGTTATGCTCCAAGTTGGACTAAACAAGCTCTGTATCGTTATATAAAGGACTTGAGTGGAATCAATTATGGGCAACATCTATGGATATGAATGAGGCATTCTCACATGATTGACAAAACATTATTAAAAGTATTTCTTTAAAGTAACAACCATAAGTCTGTCTCTTTACATGTTGGTATTATACCCTTAACAAAACATTTATGAAATGCTGGATATTGATAAACTGTCCATACAGATGTCTTTATTTATGTCATAGAGTCATAGAGATATTTTAACTCCATAATTTTGGTTATTTGAGTTGATTGGGATTATTAGCAACATCTAGACATATCAATCAGCTATTATGTAAATCATGTGAGAAATATCAGTCTAATTTGGGCTCTGTAAATATTTTAGTTTAGTGTTTCTTTACTGTTTTCACAAAAACTGGACATTTTTTACAGAAGTTTGAATGGAGACCTATCAAGTTGAAACTTGTTCTAAAAACTAGATACAGACAAGGTATCTCCTAATATGACATAGATAGTCTATTGGTTTGCTAAAATCAAAATGGTATGCACAGCCCATTAGGATAAAATATGACCTAATTGCTCTGATTATGTTATTAATTACTTCTCTAAGTATGGTGGCTTGGTGTCATATGTGACAAGTACTGTCTCAGAGTAAGAAAAAAATGTAACTGAATTTAGAACTCTTTGAGTTCCATTAAAAGAACTGTTAGTACATGTATTACATATTCAATATGGATCATGGTGATTACATAATGGTGATAGAACATAGTTATTACAGGAAACACTTTAATACTTGAATACTCATATCATTTCTAAATATTATTTTATTCATTGGAAATGTCTTCAATATTATTGTAAACATTGTTATCTTTGGAGACTAAATGTATCATGATAAGTAAATAATGGGATACTGATAAAAGCAGAAATATCACTTTTAGAATACATGCCTTGCAATAAAATATGTACTGTCCCAATTCTTTACCAAATGTAGTATCAGAAATAATGCTAAAAGTCTAGACATTACAAATGTATATTGGGTCATTAATTTTTCCTTCTATCCCCTCTCTCTCTCTCTCTCTCTCTCTCTCAGAGTTTATAAATTTCTGACTTAGGCATCTACTAATTAGGGACGACAATTAGATACATACTATTAATACAGCATTATTACTGTTTTTGTTATTTACAAACAATTTGCTCAATACATTTATATATTTATTTATTCTTAATGTCTTGTCTTCTTCACTGACATGTCTATATAAAAGTAACATGTTAATGTTGCAACATTAAGCCTAAATTTAAATTATCATTTACACAACTGTGATAGTTTCCAATGTTAAACTCAATAAACTACATTTTCATGTGCCCATTACTGTATGAATTGATACTCAATGTGATTGACAAGTTTGAGCTGTCTTGTGTACCACAGCATGGAGAAAGTTACTTTGCTCCATTAAGATAACATCTATAAATATTTTTCTTACATATTAATTTTACTAGAAGATACATTCAGGATTACATTTCATAGTTTTCTTCATATTCTAACATATTATAAGAATGTGAAATTTTGAGACAGAAATTCTTAATTTCCAGACCACCAGCATTTCATATTGGAACAAAACATAAAGTTGAATCAGAAACAACAAGAAAATTTGACCCTGATGAACATCGACCTTTACCTCCCATAAGTGGAGAAATCGAAAATAAACAAAAAAGTCGTCCACAACCTCCACCCCCAGAGTACAGCAGCGTTAAAGATCAAAACATTCAAAGGCTGTCTGCTAATAATGATGATACACGAGGCTTGTCAAATGACATGCTTATGTCCAGCAGGTTACCACCTCACCTAGCTCCAATACAGCCAGCTGTAGAGCAGGAAGTTGCCTTGAAGGAACCTAAAAAGAAAAGGAAGAAAAAGAAAAAGAAGGATCAGCTGAATGAAGGAGAAAAATAAATTACAGAAAGGAAAATAATCTGAATACCAAGTCATTTTTGATTAAGGTTAGCTATGGAATATTCACTACAACTCTCAATATGGGCTATGCATCCATCTGAATTGTCTAAGGGAAATAAAAGATCTGAGCCGTCCTCTCTCTACCTATTTGGCCAAAATGAAGTTTCAATGTAATGCAGATAAGACTAGTTGTAATCCATAACTTTCTTGGATAGATTTGACAGAACTGATTTACAAAAATATATTTCTTGGAATTCTAGATTATTTACAATGTCATAGTATGCTCTTTTACAAGCATACATTTTTAATGCAATAAACGTGCCCTGAATTTCCTTTATAACAGAACAATAGTCCATGACTATGATAAATGATCTGGTGTCCATACAAATTGTTAATTCAATTAATATATTTTGAAATGGTTGAAATTTATACAAGTTGAAATCTGACTGTGATTATTTTAGGACATCTACTTTTTTGCCTTATGTGTGTGGTTAGGAGGGATACACATGTACTAATGGCAATGTGTGAATGAATAGGCAAGTGAAGCCTAATATATCAAGTAATGCAAGTTTAAGCATATGATGGAAATGTTTGTAATTATTTTTTGGAGATCTTATACTAGCTAATACATTGATTGTGTCAATTTTACTCAGTTAAATATTTTGGAATATTTTAGTTTGTATATATGCTGCCTATGTTATGTCTACTGGTTGTTTTATACCTACTGATTGATGTATCATTTATTTTGCATACCTTACCTTGCATCTTCTGGTATCTGGTACTAAAATATGTTATTGTTACTGGACTCAAATGGAAAATGATGCAGTATAATTAACAGACCTCAGTGACAGTGTGGCACAGTGTAATTACTACACTTTAATGATAATGCACTGAAAGTAATTGACCTCAGTGTCAAGCTGATGCAGAATAATTACTAGATCGCAGTGAGAAGTTCATGCAATATAATTACTAGACCTCAATGACAACCTGACACAGTATAATTACTAGACTACCATGGTTTGAAAAGATATTGATTTTATATCTTTGAAAATAAAAGTGTGTGATCACTTTAACTTTGAAGACATAATTTGACATCAAATCATATTTTAGTTTTTTATTTTCTTGAGTGTGTATAACATGATGTTTAGGTCTTAAATTGATTTAAAGTATATAACAAGTAGGTCATTGAATTTGTGCAGAAAATATTTGTATGTACTCAATGTCTTGGTGGTCCAATATGCAAGCACATGTATCCCTGTCAATAACAAACTACTCAGACAAAATTTGTTTAGAACAAATTAACGTTACATGTATAAATTAAACTTCTAATCACTTGAAATGATTTTTTAGGTAACTTAAATGTTCAGGCAGAGTTTATACTTTACAGGACAAAAGGCTGTCAAAGTTGATTTTAAATTATTTTGACTATGTTTTTATATCAGAAATTTATCAAATAAATGATCATTTTCTTTGATCATAAAGATCATGCCTGTTTATATATAACCTTTATCTTTTACTTCATACTCATTCAAATTTAGTATTACATGTACCATGTTAAAAAATTGATAATATTATCTTTATAGGTACAAACAAATACATTAGATACAATACAGCCAGTAGAGCAAGAAGGGCCCTCTTGCATCATATTCTATGATGTAATGAGGACAACAGATTTGTGATATTCTTTATATAAATTCTTCTTTAAATCTATCACTGTTTTTTATCTTTTAAGTATAGAATTACATTTTGACTATTTTATTTATTACTATTATTTAACCTTTCCTTAAGATATATTGATTTTATTACACAGAAACTTGTACATCAGTTTTTACTGGACTAAAACACTTGATAGATTGGCAATATTAATGTATCTACTTATGAGTTTAATTTCCCATGATTATATTTTTGCACAATGTTGGATAAAATACAAACACTACTCTTGTTATTCATTTGGATGACTCATTGAGTAAGGTTTCGCTTGCTATCAACTACTTTAGTTTGTGATACGGAGATATCATGCTGATTTAACTGTCATTATGATTTTTTAAACTACAGTATATTAGAAGTAGTTTTTATCTTAAATATGTAGAGTCAGCATTTTTTAATTATCTTTATTTCTTCAATTTTTATTTGTAATTTTACTATATTTTCATGCATCTGCATGAGCATGTATACATGGAAAAGCAAGGTTTATAATCCTTGCTAATTAAGAAAGTTAAACCTTGTGTACAGTGATATTGATGTAAGTGCACAGAATTGGCCTGGCACTCTTCATCACATGTTGTAAGAGACAAGAACAAGGGTTAGCACAGTGGTGTACAGAATTATGACTGAAAGTGTTTACATGCAGTGTACAGGCAGTTACCATATGTACTGTTGAACCATGTGTACATGCAATTACATGCACTGTAGGTTACTGTTGAACCATGTGTTGCTATTACTGTATGTGACTGTTGGGCTGTGTGTACAGTGCTATTGCTGTAGGTGACTGTTGAAGCATGTGTACAATAGTACTATTACTAAGGGTGACTGTTGAACCATGTGTACAGTGCTATTACTGTAGGTGATTGTTGAACCATTTTATGGTACTATTATTGTAGGTGACTGTTGAACCACGTGTACAGTGCTATTACAGTAGGTGATTGTTGGACCATGTTTACAGTGCTATTACAGTAGGTGATTGTTAGGCCATCTGTTCAGTATTATTACTGTAGATGATTGTTGAATCATGTGTACAGTATTATTATTTCAGGTTCAAGGATGTAGAATAGGCATGATGCTCCCTCTCACCTGTCATAAGGGACAGAAACCATGGAGTGGTTGGCAATCCATTCTCATGACAATAAATCAAATCAAATTGAACCATGTGTACAGTGCTAGTAGTCTACAGATTCAGTAATGTATAATATATATGATGCTCCCTCCCATACAATGGATGGCATACGGGGTTTGTGAATGCTGTACCATGTGCGCAGCACTATTACAGCAGGTTCATGGCTGAGGTGCCCTTCCACAATTTGTAAGATGTGACTGATGAAGGCAGTAGCTGTAGTGGCTTACTGCTTGGCATGCCATATTCATGACTAGAACAGTTCAAACACTACCGTTGGAAAGGCCACTGGTCAGCTACCATTGTGTCTCTTTGTTCAAGAAACTATTACAATTGCTTGAGCTCTAGGGAACCCCTGATTGTGCTGATGTACCATCAAACATCAAGCACTGTAATATAAAACTTGTGGATCTTGCCTGTTTCATATTTTGAAATTCATTGGCTACTTACTTTCAAACACACTAATAGCCATAAAATTAAAGCTATTTTCATCATAAATTATCATACGTTTATGGCAATACAAACTATACTGGTAATTTAATCATTGCTGAGAAGAATGTAAGAGCAATGTTCATAATGAGACAAGTTTCCATGATTATTAGGAAATTATGAATACTGGAATAAGTAATATATATTTGTTCGAGTTTTAAAGGCACTTTTAACACAAGTATGACATGTCTAGACTGGCTCCCAAATGTATGTATATATTGTTGCAGTTTCCACTTCTTTTGAGTTGTAATGTCACAAACAAGAGAATGTTTTGTGATGGGAATGATCTTGTCTTTCCAGTGTATTTGTCAAAGCTACTTGCATCACTTCCATAACTTGAAAATCCATACCACATTCCAACACAGTGTTGTCAGATACAATAACTTGTAACACCATAACACATCCCATATCAGTATTGTTGGCTTACATATGTAATGGTACTATAACACATTCCACTTCAGTGTATTTTGCTTTCATAACTTGAAACACCAAAATGTGTTTAATTATTGTCACACATGCAACACTTATAAATATGTTCTCATGCAAAATGTGCAAAAGGACATAAACCCCCCACAAAGACCAAACAACACAAAGCAATTACAGACCAAACATACCAGTGATATTCCTTTAATACATACAGTATATGGTTTTAGTCATACATATATCATTCACTAATCATGAAATGATGGCATCCTATGATTTACCTTTCTTAGCTTCACATAACATATGGAAGGATTTGGTACATACTTCCCTCATCAATTCAATTCACAATTTGAAAAAAAAAATTCACAAATGATTTCTAATTTTGGTTTCTCTTAGGAAAATGAAGATAATAAAATGTACAAATATATACCTTTGAACAATCCTGATATGAACTGGTAGTATGAGCAGAGTAACAGTGATAACTAACTGTCATGACTCACAGTAATGTGAATTACTATCATTTATATACAACATTTTTGTCTTGGAGCTGGGTTATATTTATATTGTGTAATTTTGCCCTGAGTGTGGTCTTGATGCATTTTGAAATTCCCTTTATATCTGATTAATTATGAATAACAGTCTTTCTATGATGTGTGCCATATCAATTATGGGGGCCACGAGTGGCCGAGTGGTCTAAAGCGCTAACCG
>QKMX01046905.1:0-10172 GCA_003401595.1 Venustaconcha ellipsiformis
CAGTGTATTTAGAATTGCTTCTCTGGATAGAATGGGTTAAGTTCAGATATAAACTGTATTGGTGGAGGCATCCTCTTGACATGATGAGTAGGTTCAAAATACAGCTACAATGGTGAGGGCATACTTGTGACATTACCACAGTTCAAGTAATATCTGTTACGGTTATTTCAGAATCTTTGTTCATATTGACAAAGTTAGGGTAACTACATCGGAAGGCAAATACTCCTGACATATTGAATAAGTTTAAGTAACAACTACAGAGGTGAGAAAATGCTCTTAACATGTTGGTTAAATTCATGTAGTTATAGTAGTGTGGACATACTCTTGATATATTGACCAAGTTAAAAGGGTCTGGCAACAACTACTGTAAAGTTTCTTTTTTTTCTTATAGATATGTTTTTCTGATGTGGAAAAAATGATATTTTAACTTGCCTTCCTCAAAGCCAAGTGAGCTCATGGTTTGGCCCCGTGTCCATGTCAATATATGTCATTTTTCTTGTGCCCCAGAAAACATTGTTGGTTCAGTGATGCCTCTTTTTGAGACCAATTGATCAAAGGTTGAGGATCATAAATGAGGTATCATTCCTACACAATTAGCTCATGACAGGAATTGCTATGAAAAGCTCTTGCTGAAAGTTACAGCATGCACGAATACCAGTACGATTGGGGAACCCATCGGTTGATGGGGTTTGATATTGTCTATGGAAATGCCTCCGAAAAATTTAGGCTATAATCAACTCTAATTACAGGAATGACCATCTCCTTCCTGAAGGTAGTCCTAATCATGTTGGACAGTTCAGTGGTGGTGACTGTCTCCTAAAAAAGGAGAACCAAATCAGCCAATCTGTGTATTATGGTTTGGCAATTTCTGCATTGCTGCTTACAACTCTGTATCAGTGTAGCAATCAGACACATTCCTGGCAGACTCGCTGTCAAGAAAGGGTCAGATCATCCATACTACTTTAATGGCAACCAGTGATACATCTTTTCGCACCAAGGTAGAACCTCAGACTACCCACCTTCATCTCCTCAGAAGCTTGAGCCATCAGTGAATTTTCAGGCATTTGGGAGGAGTTGTGGCTTTTTTACCACTCTGCCTTATTTGGAATTGTAAGCACCATATGATGTAATTCGCTTGTAAAACAGTATTGTTTTCTTTTTGTTAAAATTAGTGAAGAAATACACCTAAAATAGTTCCAGGAGCAAAATTAACAGGATCCAGCAACTCTGCTGAAAATGTATATGCATTTGAATTGAGCTCTAACAACCAATCATTTTGTACATTTAGGGACTTAAAGACTCAAGGTATGATCAGCAGCTCTTTGAGTGAAAAGCCTTTAAAATCCTGTGGAAAATCATACTAGAAAATAAAATATGAGCAAAGGGAATGAATTTAAAATGTTTTGATCAAACATGAGAGACTAATAAACAACGACAAATAAAAATGCAAACCAAAAAACTGATGTTGATGATGTTGTGTCATCTTTACCCCCTTGCCTCCATACCTCATAAACTTTGATGTATTGACCTAGACCTAGTTTACCATTAATTATTTTTTAGTTCTTGTTTAAGAATACTTCAATACCATTATCAAGATTCTCTTAAGTTTAAATGCAGTTAATTATAGTGCTTGAAATTTAAATTTCCAGATGAAATATCTGTATCAATCATGCGTGCAGGAGTCTTAATGATTTTAAAGATGAAAAAGAGTGTGTGAAAAAAGCACTTTTAAGCCCAACCTTTGTTTCTTTGTTAAATCTCTCCAATAATCAGAAGATTCTCCCCCTTTTTTTCAGGTAAAGGGAAAAATTTTCCCTTTAATTTTCAGTTCTAGAATAGACCCAGTCATCATATAGATATGCTCATATTTATAAATCTTTCTAATCTTGATATTTTTGTTAGAGTTATTTCCCTTTTGTACTCTACTGAGTGCAGTAAAAACAGAATTTTGTCACTGCAGCCACATTTGGAGTTTTCATTGGATTGCTGAAAAACTTAGTATAGTGTTTTCTATATCTTATGCTATGTGCTTAATTTTGGTCTGTGATTGATGCTTTTGCCTACATGACTTATGTCATTCTTATAAGTGTGAATTTGAGTTCAAGACTTGACCATGTGTTTTTTTTTTTACAGGAAATTTATTGTATTGCAAGTTAAGTGGAGTTTGTATGTAAAAAGGTTTGGTAAACAATTATTCATTCATGTTTCATGATCAGTCTGTGGAATCACTTATAACTGTGTGTTTAGATATAATTTTAACTAAATTTTATTTAAATTATTCTTTGGATTTACAATGTGCTTGTTTACTTTGTGTAACACTACTTTGGGATTATTGTGAACTCATTTAAAGATATTCTGGATTGAATCATTTTGGCACATCAGGAAATTACAGACTATTGGAATTCGTTCAGAATATTCTGTTCCTTTGGACTTTTGATAGAACACGTTTAGTATTGGGATCTAATTTACAACATTGTAGAGTCTTTTGAATTTTCACTTTGTATTCTATAGAAATAAATTGTTTGTTGAATTTTATTTTAGCTGTTGGTTTTGCTTCTTCTCTCTGTTACTCTTGTAGATTTGTTACAGTATATTACAGTCATCATCAGATGTGCAGTTTTACAAGTCATTGTACTTGCACTATATTTGGACAAGCTGTACACTTTTGTTTTCTATTCATGGGGTTTGGTATGGTGTAGGATGTGGGAATATATGTGTGTATGTATGCATGGAGTTTAATGGCACAGCAACACAATCATGGCTATATAGTGTAGAGTTGGTTTAGGTATCCAAAAGAAGGCATACAAAACAAAGATAAAGCCAAAAATGATCAAATCATTTATATGCATATAGTTTTTATAAACTACTCTCTTTTACCAGCTCCAAGACCCTCTATACAGGAATATCGCCCCAGAACACGTCCTGTGGCAAAACATAACCTCCATTAACTGCTTATAGTGACATGCAGTGGTTTGTGCCTTTTCATTCTGGCTTTGCAAGGGAAAGGATGTGGGAATGTCAAGGGTATATTTGTGACCAAATTGTTTACCATCCCTCCATTTGATCGTGTAGTTGTCATAATCTCACATATGCATTCACTTTATTTGAAATGTTATTTTGCTTGCCATAGCTTACAAGATGCCATATTCCAACTTACAGCATAAATTTCACATGAAATGGGACTCAAGTGAGAGCCTGTATTTACCACATAAAAACCTTTTCTTTTAAAGGGAGAAGAGAAATACGAGTTTGACAAGCCCAACCCTTTTGTACAGGAGAAAGAAGATAGTGAAGTTGCTTCTGTGGGATACAGGTATTTTACCATATTTGCAGTATGAAGTCAGCTGTCCTGGGTTTTCATCTTGTCAGGCTAAGATTTACTCCACAATTTACATTTTGCCTTGAAAATTAGTGCAGTGATAAGCAATAGGACTATATACCCATTATTAACTTGTATCCAACTGTGAAAACCATACACCCAGGTCAGACATCACATATTCAGTGTTTTATTAAGATTTCTAAGAAAAGAGGTGCAAAAGGTACTCTGGATTAAGTTTATGGGTCCATTTGCACTTTTTTGGGGAGGGGGAGGGGAGCTGCCTATTATTTTTTATTTGCTTTTTACATCACATTTATAAAACATTTGTATGAAATTCCTTTAAATTACTGCAGTATATTTCCTTTGCTGGTCAAAATTAATACTGTTCACAGTTAGATGAATGTTGTGCATTGGTTTACCAGAATTTATAATGTTCACATCTGAGTGAGTCTTATACATTTGCTGTATTTAGTTTTTGTGTAGTTCTCGGTTGTGCGAGTCGTATATATTTGCTGTACCGAGCTTATGTGCTGTTCTCAGTTGAGTAAGTTTTATGCATAGACTCTTACAAATTGTTGCACTATTATCAGTTGTGATCATTATGCATTGGCTGAGCCAAGTTTATGCAGTATTCTCAATTGAGTGAGCATTATGCATTGGCTGAGTTGAGTTTATACACTGTTCTCAATTCGGTAAGCATTATGTATTGGCCCAGGTGAGTATATACACTGTTCTCAATTGGGTGAATATTATGCATTGGCTGATCTGAGTTTATACACTGTTCTCTACTGTGTAAGCATTTTATGCATTGACTGTGGTGAGTTTATACACTGTTCTCAATTGGTTGAACATTATACATTGGCTGATAAGAGTCACAGAAAGTAACAACATGTATATTTAGACACCAAGCTACAAATAATATGAGGAATATAAGCAAAGCATTCATGAAGATTGAAATGTATTGACTGTAGTCAATTTGATTTATCATGATTGATTAGTTTACACATATTGTGTTACAAACCATTTTGTTAAAGCAGGGTTTAGTGAGCAAACATATCTCATTAAAAGTGATAATGACGGTAATGATGTTGATGATGTTCTCCTTGATGGGTTATGCCTTCATGGGTCTGGTAACAAGGATGCTGATTTCATGGATTATGTTAATTCTGATAGTGACACTGTATCAGATGTTGTACCAACAGTTGAAGATCATGTTTGTGGAAATCAATGATTGTTAGGAAGCTTACAACAATACTGGATGAGGCAAGGATTCAGTACCAGCCGTTGTACCTGGAGTGAAGTTCTAGTTAGCATATTAAACATTAGACTGCTTACAAGCTCAGTGTGAAATGCCTGATATTCTTTATGAGAATTTGCATGTCATCGTAAAACATGTGAACAAAAAATCTCCAATAAAAATAGGTGACTTTGACAATTTGTTTCCAGTTAAATAAATAAAGGACTAATGTCCTAGTCGGTAAGTTATTGAACAAAGATGTTTTCACAGAAAAGTGACTTGCATGATTGAGCAGCTGGAGCATGTACATATATGTTGACATTGTCATCAGAAGGTAAAGCTTAATGGTTTGTCAATTTTGCTCCATTGATAACATATATTTATACAAGAGTATGTTTAAAAATTTTATTATCATTACAGATGAGTTCTGACAGTAATCATACCAGTATAGATTGTTTGCCATATGTACCAACATCGTTGACATGGACAAAGCACATAAACATTCTGAAAAATAAAGAATTTGGATAATATTTCGCAGTTAAACATTTTAAAAATCTCAGTCCCCCATGAAACGTTATAAACACTTTTAACTGCAGACACACACACACACACACACACACACACTTTTGTGCATTTCAGTTGTTTGCATTCAGGTTTTGGTTTATGGCCACCAAATCATGGTCAGAATTTTTTTCAGGGTTCTCATGTTTTTATTCAAACAAGCTTCTTAAATAAGTATAACTAAAAAAACAATAATACAGAATGGAATTTTCAACCAGATTTGTGATGAGGTATGCCTAAATGCAATAAGTCACAGCAAAACGTTTTCTTTGGTTCCAGTAAAAATATTATTGAGGCTGTTTCTTCCAGTAAAATGATTAATTAAAGCCTTGATCATGATTTTATTGCCAAATCTGGAGACAATGAGATTTAAACACTGTAAACCCACAGTAAACTTCTATTGTAACTACAAAATTTCTGTTTCCAGGTACATGTTAGATGATGATTATTTTGCAGATCTGTCATACTGTTTCTTACAAAAATATTTTTGAGGCTGTAGAATTTATACATTCTGTGAAATTTGTATAAAGCTTAGAAACACACTGACAAAGTTTTAAAATCCTTCCTTTGTAGGTATCGAAAGTGGAAGCTTGGGAATGATATAGAACTTATCAGCAGAACTGAACATGACGCAGTGATGTTTGGACCAAATGGAGAACTGCAGTTTATTAACATCAAAACCCTTAATGAGTGGGACTCTAGGGTAAGATAATGGAAAATGCATAGAACAATTGCTGTCTAAACTCTGGCAAAAACATTGTGGAGTGCAATAAAACATCACTGACTCTTGTGCATCAAATAAAAACTTTTGTACAGAAAGGGCATAAGATGTGTATGGAATGTCTTGCAATCTATAGAAATTTTATACTGGACAAGAGCATTGCACACAATTTTATCAAGTTTAAACTTTATCAGCTTATCATCATTTTAGAAAATGCTGTTACCTGTAATTAAAAAATGACACGCTGTAGCCCCTGATGGTCAGACTGTCACTGATTGTCAGACCGTAGTCTCATTATTAGACTGTCACCCCTAATTGTCAGGCTGTAGTCTCTCATTATTGGACTGTTGCCCCTGATTGTCAGACTGTAGTCTTATTATTAGACTGTCACCCCTGATTGTCAGATTGTAGTCTCATTATTAGACTGTCTTCCCTGATTGTCAGACTAGCTTCATTATTAGACTGTCACCCTGATTGTCAGATTGTAGTCTTATTATTAGACTGTCTCCCCTGATTGTCAGACTAGCTTCATTATTAGACTGTCACCCTGATTGTCAGGCTGTAGTCTCATTATTAGACTGTCTCCCCTGATTGTCAGACTAGCTTCATTATTAGACTGTCACCCTGATTGTCAGGCTGTAGTCTCTCATTATTAGACTGTCGCCCCTGATTGTCAGGCTGTAGTCCCAGAAGGTCTGATGCGCCCAATTTAAATGCCATAAAATAACTGTTTTATTTTTTGTCTTTGAGCCTAATTTAGTAGACTGCTTGTTACTGATGGGGTCTTCAGGCAGATAATTTGAATTCTGTGTTACTATTTAGTGGAGTTCTATCTCTTGGCAGTTGGACCAATTTCACTTTATCTTCTGGAAAATATATATTGATTTTAATGATTTCAAGCAAAAATTGTATCCAGCTTGATGTTCTTGTTAGGCAGCTTGCATTATTACAAAAGAACTCTTATCAGCTGTAGCTGGCATGTTCTTTGCATGCATTAGACATGCCTTCTATGCATGTATTTACTGAATTATTGGTTCTTTGCTTATACTGCTACACAGATTTGATTTCTCGAAATAGATTATAAATGTTTCTTCACCTATGATAAGATTGGGCATATAATATGTCTGTCTGCTATGAATTTGGTTTGATCCAAGTAACTCGAGTTTTCCACAACCTAATTATCAGACTTTGTGGGTGGCTTACACTAAAGGTAAGGAAGAATCCTATCGATTTAAAAGGAAACAGCTAAAAGATTCAGTTGTGACTGAAAGAAGAAAAATTGCTTCAGCACAAGGAATATAGTTTTTACTATCCTGTTGGAACTCAATTTTTTAAGGTGGCTTAAAAGTTGGAGGATAAAAGCATTTCTGTTCTGGAATAAAAGGGTAAGATGACATGGTCATTTTGGCTTTGAGAAGGAAAAAAGCTTAATATCAGTAATACATTACCTGTCACTGTTGTGTAGCTTAGCCTTAGCTGATAGGGAATAACTCTTGTCCATGTAAGATGCATAATCAAAACATAGAAAAGTTCATGAGTGTGTACATCATAGACCAAGTCTGACCCCACATCATAGGCCAATGTGCACTGGTACTTTTCATTGTTTTCTGGATGACATATTGAGTCAAGATTGACAAAATCTAATTAAAGGAAAAAATGCATGCCAGCAGTGGTGGTTTCTGCTCTGAACCTTATAAGTTTCTCTTAATTAGGTTCATTACCCACGGTCCATTAGATTTCAGAAAGTTCTTTTTGATAGCGTTGTATTTAAATTCAGTCTTTGTCAGCCACCCTTGTGAGCAATTTCAAGCCCACTTTAGCCTCTTTTTTGGCTTGTCTCTGTCTCTGGTGTCTGGTCAACAGTTTTTTCCAGCATTGTCTTTCGTTTTGTTTTTTAAAAAAAAGGCCCCAGTTATTATTCTTATGAAAAAGTAAGCAAACATTATTTTCTACATAAGATGCATTCACAGTGGGGTGTGTTTGTGTGGACTAGTTCCCAGTGAATACTTGATGAATTGATCAAGATCCATACTATATTAGACTGATAGGATAATGTCCACACATGTCTTATGTCCTTCTTAAACAAGACTGTCTGTTTAGAAAACAATTATAACTTGGGGATAAAATACACAGATCTTATATCAAGAAATATTCTGCGTGTTGTATATTTGTTTTCAATAATCAACATTTATAAGCAATTGCAAGGACAGTTAGAATTATAAAAGTAAGTTTTTCCAGATTGTCCACCTGTCATTGTATATCCAGATGGAAGATTTATTATAATTTGAAAGTCTTTGTAATTGATTCAAAGTCAGCAAAATATGAAAACTTAAGAAATATTTCTTTAGGAGTTTTATTTTATTCCGAAATTGAAATGCTTTATACCCTCCATTTTTTAAAAAAAAATAACTTTACTGGTCATTGATCAAGAGAACTTAAGGGATGGTCTGCCTTCATCGTCCTTCCATTAACACAAGTTTCTTATAACTACCCTGCCTAAACTACTTGGAGTATTGCAATGAAACTTTACACACTCATAAATTCCATGGTCTAGTTTGTCCTAAATGGAATTGATGATGCTAGGACATCCATATGGCCACCAAAGCAAATATCATGAAAAAATCGTTATCACTGCTTCTCTTGAACTGATGGTCATATCAACATGGTATTCAAAAGACTTTTATGACATTTAGTTGGTTCAGATTGAAAATGGTGCCAATATGACCACCATCTTGAAAATCATGTTATTGCTTCTCTTAAATGGATGGTCACATCAGCATGGGATTTGTGCTAAAATACTTGTGATGTCCAAGTTGGTTCTAAAAAAACTGTGCTGATCTGACATCCAGTATGGCTGCCATGGCAGCCATCTGGAAATATTGAAATTTCTATTCCTCTCCAAATGAATGGATATATCTAAAAACAGTTTTCACCAGTAGACTTCATATGATACCTAGTTGGTCCTAAAGGTAAATGTTGCCATTTGTACACCCACTATGGCTGACACAACAGTTTTCTCATAAATCTTGTTGCCACTACTTCACTGAATGGATGACCATTATGATGTGGTTTTCCCTCAAGTCCTAAATGAAAATGGTGTCCGACATAAACCCAATATGGCTGCCTTAATGACTCTCTTAAAAGGCTTGTTATCCCTACTACTTCCTGAATGGATGATCATTGTGACAAGGGATGTTCACTAAAAGACGTGTAATGATGTCTGCTTTGTCTCAAATGAAGATTGCGCAAAGCTGGCATCCAGTGTGTAATTTGAAAATCTTTTTGCTGAAAAATATCAAATGGTTTAAATATTCAACAATTAAAAGGAAAAAATAGTCTTGTCTTGAATTCCTTGAAATTCTTTTCACCCAGTAGACTCTTGTTGATCTTATTGGTAACAAATAGTTAACTGTTGGAACATCTTGTGTTATACAGTATAGTGGTGGTGTGGACTGGAGGAGTCGCCTTGACAACCAGAGAGGAGCTGTCCTGGCCACAGAACTTAAAAACAACAGCAGTAAACTGGCCAAATGGACTGTTTGCTCATTACTGGCAGGCTCAGATCAGATAAAGTTTGGGTAAGAAGATGCTTGACTTACTTTAATAATGAGAGTCATTGTACAACACCCAGTATAAGTGTTCAAACATAAGCACACACACACACACACACACTCACCTACCTATTCCCTTCATTTGGCAGCAGTTTGGAGTAGCAGACATGCTTACCGTCCCACATTTAATGTTGAAAATCCGCAAAAGTGGGGATAAAAAATCTGCGTGTCATAAAATTTGCTATCACCGATTGGAACAGGAAATCATCAAATCTGCGCATGCACAATGGTTTAAAATAGCCAGTGCAATCGCGTGATCTGAGGTGATTGTTATACGAACGTCAACATTCACAGATTCGTTTATATTCTGGTTACAATAAATTATTTCTTGATTCTGAACAAAAAATTCATGGCTTGTAAGAAACAATTGGATATCAAAGAAAGTGATCAAAAACATACATGAATAGAATGCACAGTGTTTTTGTATAAAGAATACCCTGTTGGGTATGAATTCTTTAAGACAGGAAAGAATGCAGACACATACACTTTCTGCAACTTCTGTAATTGTGAATTTTCAATAAAGTCCAGAGGAATGTTTGATATACGCAGACATGTTTCAGGAAAAAGGCATTCCAACTTTGAAAAAGAACTTAAACGATTTAAGAAAATTGTTGGATTTTTTATTTTGGGCTGGATCTAGTGCAATTTCTTCGTCTTTGCCAAGTTTGATGTAATTAGAGCTCAAGTTATGCTAGTAGATATTATTACTGAACTCATTCTGCC
>QKMX01046908.1:0-10653 GCA_003401595.1 Venustaconcha ellipsiformis
AGAGAGAGAGAGAGAGAGAGAGAGAGAGAGAGCAGTTTACTGTTCCATACACACCATATACAATAAATTATGCAAGGTTGTACCTAATTTGATAAATTCACCAATTCATGCCAGAATGATAAGTTCAGACTGTAGAAAATAGTACCATACTGGACGTCTGATACCTAGTCAAAGGGTTCGATGCAGAATAACGGATTGAAAATCCACTTCGTATGTATGTCATGTACGTCAGAGCAAATTAGTAAGTTATCAAATATGATGTGTCCTTTAACATGGAAATATATATCTCTATCCCTCACTTATAAAAGCATAAAAAATTTATTATATCAATTTGAACACAACTAGTGATGTGCAAACGTTGGTACATCCTTTATGAGAGAAATGGTTCTAGGTGGTATCTGGGTGTCAGCATTAAGCTTTTATTTTACCTACGGCCTTGAACTTAGGCCTGGAAGTCAGCAATTTATTGGATGAAATCAAAATAGGATTCATATCTTTAGAAATAAATCATTTCAGGAACTCACGCTGACTTTCTGTAATTTGGATACAGTTATATATATTTTACAACAATATCTTTCATTTGTTACCACTATAATGGACTAGAGTACAGGTTATATGATTTACGAAGCAAATATTGATCTTCTTTTAAATGCTAAAGCTATATAGAAATCACTAATTGGAATCACGACTCAGTTTCAGCATTCTATTATTGCTAATCGAAAATATAATATTGGATCGCGTGAGCCACTCTCATGCAAATTAAAAAAGTCTTCACTTATCGTTTCTCTAGATGAGTTGGTTGTTTAGCAGATATATTATTACATTTAAATTGAAATAATATGCACCAAGGAGATACATCGTGCTAGGTATTTTAACAGGTTCATATTTTAAGCTAAACAAGATGAGATCACTCGTGTGGTAATATTCACCGCCTCCATGTTCATGGTCAAACAGCATTATAGTGTTCTTGGTCAAACAGCATTATAATGTTCTTGGTCTGACAGTATTGTGGTGTTCTTCGTCTAACAGTATTACAGTGGTTTTCGTCCGACAGTAATATAGTGTTCTTCGACTGACATTATTTAAGTGTTCTTCGTCAAATTATGGACAAAAACTATGATACATATGATCAAATATTTCTCACAATTGATATCATCAAAAACCTTGCTAATATAAAGCTCCATTTTGCTTGATTTTTAAAAAGTGAATACAAGTTTCGCATGCAAGCCATTACGATATTTTACAAAGTTAATTTGGGGCAAAAATGTTTTTAAAATATGGTCCAAATCTGTTGATCATCAAAATCATCAAGGATGTTATGTTATTAAGGGAAAGCTTTTCCGGAAATTTGATTCAAATCAAACAAAGTCTGTGGATGCTATTACAGCCAGAAGGCATAAGAATGACGATTTTAAGTCGATCAAGACCTTTTACTCAGTACAAGTTCCAAATCTGATTAGCATCTCATCATTCCAGGCTTTGTAAATTGCTCAAGGACCACACCTTTGCAAACTATTCTCCAAATCTACTCATCATATAGTTTTTTGAGACCATTTTGAGGTTAACCTTCAGAGCAAATTTGCTCGAATTAAATTTCACTCATCCCAAATTTCCGGACCTGCAGTATTATTTCAAATTAGTATATATTCTAAATATATGTAATTGTTTTTCAAATGGTTTATATTATCTAGTTATTATCAAAAATATCACAAAGATAAAGAATCGGTAGAGAGCAAAAGAGGCTTGGCTGCTTATCTCACGGTAAAGAACGTGAACATGTGTTGTTGTGTATTGCTGTAGGAAGTTTACCCTTAATGTTCCTGAGGATGTTCATATTAGGAATCAACAAATTAGGTGATCCTAGTTAAATAGCACTGAAATAATTTCTGCAAATTCGCCAACAAATTTCTAGAACGTAGTGTTAGAAAAGGTTCGGGGCATATTCTTTGACAAACTGAATGCAGTTTCTTTTAATTTTTTTGTTTTGTTCTTGCTTGCTTTATCGCTTTTTTGTCGTTTTATATCGGGACTGTTCTGACTTCTATTTGTGCATGGATGTAAATGAGATGCTTATATATTATTTCCACGTCATAGCGGTACAGCAGCAAGTCAATGAAAAGTACAGCATAATCTTATTCAGGTTGTACGAAACTTTAAAATATTGATATAAATATTAATGTAGCTCTATCTAAACATTTACTCTGCACTGGTGGTGTGATGGGTGTCGGATATTAGTCCCATATCATTCGTTTGAATAACTTTGTTTTATTGAAAACGGTTTATTAAGTTCCTTATCCAATATTATTCAATATCGAACAAACAAATGACGTCTTAGGCATGCAGAAGAAAAACGTGATGAGATGCGAAAAAATTAAAACATGTCATCTCTTTATTACGGTCGATTAATATGAATACCTTAGTCCACGCTGCTTCCGATTAAAGACATTTATTTCAAACACCAAAAGTAATGTTTTGAAGATTTAAACATGTTGCATTTTCTGGTTTAATATAAAAAGTGTCAGTGATTTACTTTTCTTAAAGTTGGCATCAAATTTAATTACAAAAACAAAGTCAGTGTCCATCCTTTGTAGTAGTGTTACATCAGGAATTATGAAATATTCAACATATTTTGTAAAGCTTTGATATTACCTTGGCGTCAAAATGTGGTCAGTTGTTTGCTTTATAAAGTGTATTTCACAATATTCACAGAAATTAAAAGATTTCTAAATGCGTGAAGTATATTGTATCGATAATATTCTAAACCTTTCTTCTCCAATTTTGCTGATTACAATCTCTTATTTATGTATAATCTATTCATAAAATTAAAATGTCTTTTAAATTACATAAACATATAAACATATAAAAAGAAACGAATAAAATAATCAAATAATAAAACCTAATTAAAAATACTGCAAATGATTGCACTGACGTTTAAAAATAAACAACATGCAAACCTTGACTTACCTGTAGCTCTTTTACCACATTATTATATTCATATACGATCTGCAATTATATTTGACAGACCACGAGTTATGTTTCCGTGATATAAACTGTTTTAAGTTATTAGTCAATGTAAAATAGTAATGGTGTCATCAATGTCAATTATCACTATTAAAAGGAACATAAAATATTCATATCAGGTTCAAGAGGGATCGAAGTTGGCATGTAAAGAGTTATTAACTGTATTTTTCTTTGAACTTTACGCAGGTAACACGTATAATTATTTTTGTATTTTATGACACTTTTCTATTGCGTGCCAAATATATCAGAAATTCCGTGTAGGAAAATAGCACATGGATATGATTTATGTGTTTTTCTTATTCGACCTGTATACATTCTTTATGCACAGAAAGAAGAATAAAAGAAATGAAAATAGAAGCCAAAAATAATTACATCTTGATTTAACCTTCTAGTGGAATATCTATAAGGGTCCAGTCGACGCAAATTCTAGGTATTGCATAATAATCGGGCTGACATAAACAATGTACAGTGCAGTAGCACAGCTGTACCTATTTGGACCAGACTCTAATGTCTCTCAATGAAAAGTGAAAATGAACAGTCCATATAGACAATCTTTAATTAGAACTTAATTTAAAAAACTATATGCATTCATCTGGCACGTGTGTGACAAGTGGACAAAATAGTCAATATGATTCCCAGTTATTGAGCAAACATGCATTACGATCCAATTAGTAAGCAAGTGTGAATTTTGTTCCAATTGAAGATCAAATATGCATTTTTAAACCCATTTAATAAACAAGTGTGAAATTCGTTCCAATTAATGAGCAAACATGCATTTTATGACAGAATTAATAGCATGCATTATCATTACTATACTCTTCTTTGTCAGTGTAAAATTAGATGTTTAAAGAAAAAAACTCGTGGTTCTGCGAATCAGTAAACACTTATAAGCTGAGCTTTTGCACTTTTCTGTTATGTTTGGCCCAAATATTGCATTTTAGGGCATAGTAGAGATCTCATTGGTCGCTTAAATTTATCATGTCTTTCATGATTCGTTGTCCTGTTTGCGTTTCATTCTTCTCTCTCAAGTGGTGCATATTATCGGCCCTTCCAATCGCTTGGTTGCCTAGGGGACCGATAGGAGTACATACTGTACAGACGCACGATTTAGCTCATACTTTTTTTTTAGAATGTATCGTGTCTGGAAGGATGTTTTGACCCCATAGTCGTCTAAATATTAGTACATTACTATATGAGTATGGTGAATAGATCCTACCTTATATCTACAAACACAGATTGACCCAACAAACAATAAAAAGCAAGGCAAAAATAAACAGACGGTGTTTTTAAGGCTCAGAGGCTCTTAAATAAAACCAATAAAAATTGAAATTTGTCGTCAACCAGATTTTGATTGCAAATGTTGACAGTTTTGCATTTAAAATATATTTTATACAAATAGATTGTTTATTGGCATTAGCGCTATCAAATCTCCAAGTTTACATGTGTACGAAAGGATAAGAGGAATGCATGTATCAAATAACCCCATACATTTTCTTCACAGTAGTGTCAGTTGTCCCAAATGTGAAATCAAAATGTTAAGTACCTTTACCTGCCAAAATATGTTTTGCTTTTAAAACCTTACCATTACTTGAACAATACAAGCTCAAGTAATTAAAGCTTTTAATGACTTCTGCCACTTTTCACAATAATACCATTTTCCAGAATTCACAGTTCTCCTTCGGAAAAGGTCACATCTTATGTTTACGTGTATTGTTAGACGTCTATTCCATACAGTACCAAAAACAGAGATTCTATTAGAAGTTGCAATCTTCCGACAGTTTCTGAGAATAAAACCATATCATTCAGGAAAAGAATAAGAGAGAAATATATCTGCACTTCAATGTCATGAGATTTCAGTATCGTCTAAAATCAATGCGAAAAGTGCAGGTGACAGTAATTCACCTTTCCTAAAACCAACATACATAGAATTCAGGATACATTTTGTCAGCAATACCATGTTCAAAATTCTTAAACCAGAGTCCATTTGTTTCGACACTATCAAATCTTGTTTTCCAAATGAACGAATAAAAATGATTTCTTTTAAATAAGTATTTATTTTCAAGGCTATAAAAATGAAAGTGACATCAACATTTTAAAACCAAACTGAACATTTGAAACTTTATAGTTTTCATCCCAATGCATAATCAGCGATTAAGAACACAGGTAAATAATTGAGATAAATAACTACCGAGAGTAATTCTCAGATAATGTTCGACTATATTAATGGCTACTATCTCAAAATTTGATTTGATCACTTACTCTACCTAACTTGTCGAAAACATCAAGTATAAAAACACATTTTTGTTACAAAATTTTAACAATTATAATTCCTAATATAACACATATAATTCTGATTACAATGTTCGGAAGAAACCAACCAGTCTCTCCATGAATATGCGTTTACCTTTTCTAAGCAGTAAAACTATTTGTAAGAAATTAGTGTGCATACATGTTCATTAATATAATTGTCAAAGGAATCCCAGATCTCACAACACGTTTTGTTTTCGGTACTTATTTGTGTGCATAATCTATCTATTATTTCTTAAGACGAAAGAAACAGATTGAAACTAATTGCCTCAAAGAGCGTGTCTTTGATGTTTAATTACGACCTGATTTGACTAAGTTTTGAGAATAGATTCCACTTGTACAACTTAAGTTTGGTCAATGCTTACATCTAAGGTTTCTTTATAGATGATTAAGCTGATGCTTTATGTATATCAACTGTATGATTGACTTTTATTTTGAAGAAAATTGTATGTTTGCGGCTCTGAATAGATCATTGCGCTTGTAGCAGGAAAGGTAATGAGTTCTGAAAAAATATGTTCGAAAGCAACTGATGCTGTGACTGGTAATTGGTCATCCAGTCATAAGACCGATTAGACGCTGCAATTCATAATATCATAAGAGTGGTGGGTGTGTAGCATAAACCATAAATACTTTGTTCGTATGGTGATTATGCGTTTCTTAGTTACATTCGTTTGACGATCAAGCAGCTTGGTATCGGAAACTTGCTTTTTCTACGCTATTCATGATTTGGAAGGTTTGATCAATCACGTGACACTATTTTGGATATAACAAAACACAAAATAATACTAATTCACGAATCCATTGTAATATACTAAACAAGATTTGGACTATATTTTGGCTGGACTGATAACAGAAACTGCATCTTCCATCAAGCGTGAAAATGAGTTACTTTATCAATATCCACTGATAGAGCTGAAGTCAAATCCCGTCAACAGTCCTATGAGAGTACAGGCAATTTCAAATATATACTAACTGTCCGTCATAATGAGGTTGTTATAATAAAAATGATGTTCCATTCCTGTTCATTTAATTTCAAGGGTGCAAAGTGTGTATCTGTAATTATTTGGAGCTCCTCATGCCAAGTTCATTTATAATACAACACCAATACAGAACACATTTATTTTCATTTGGGATATCCGAAAGAGGATAGGTCACGGCTCAATAATCACCTTTTGCGTTATCATTGTGGTTCCCTCTTTCCAAATCCGATTACCTGCGATAAAACAGGGAACACGATTAAACTCATGCATACTCAAAGTTTGAATGAAATATTGATTTGATTACTTATACGATTTGACGGACCGACTTAAATCGGTCGTTTATAAAAAAAAAAATTCCATTGGAATATATCTTATTAAATTAAGAATAAATTTAATGATCCATTTAGAAAGCGCTATTTTATAGCACTACATACAAGGAGCACTAAAGACTTCATTTTGTGGCGATTTAGCGTTTCTGCGGTGATCCTTCCTCGGACGATAAGCATTTCACCCAATCTATTTCAGCTTAGGGGGCTATAAAGGTGTGATGACATATTTTGATGGAAAAGTTTTTACCTATTAGACAAACCAGGCGAAAATTAGTTTCTTTCTGTCTTCACTACCAAGCAGTTTGCTACCACTGATTATCCTGTTATTCTGAGTAACAACTTGTGAATAATTTGCACAGTTTTGAAAATGGACATTGGCCACGAAGTGTACAGAAGGAAATCCCTTTCTGCTATCATGGAAGGGTGTGTACTGTTAGAGTGTAACTCGATATCCATTTATTTACATTATCACTTCTGAGTTGTGATGATTGGTCTTGATCAAACTGAGTGCATACATAGGATGACTGACCGTGTAAAACAAACAGTTTTGAATCAAAACTAAATTCCATAGTGAAACGGCCTAGTCCATCAACGTGCGACTGAATAGAGCAAATAGTTTTCTGAAGATACAGACTATTGTAGCGTAATTTATATGCTGCAATCACGTATCTTTTTAAAAGGAACAATTTTGAAAGTGCATAATTTCAAAGAGAATATTGACACTTAATTTGCGAATAGAGACTAGAAGGCGGAATTTGGTGAAGCTTTATTGTATCCAGCAAAACTTCATCGCGTGAAAATGTCGTCTGCAAGACAAGGGAAGTTGAGATTAAAATCAAGCCGAGGTGAAGGGGATGACATCAACGTATCTCATATCCTGTTCAAAGTTTTGAATATAAACAAGAAGGTAAATTATGTTTTTGCTTTATATCACTGATCAAAACCAGGGTCTTCATTTATATGTAAGCATCCTTTTTAATCGATGACTAATTGGAATTACTGCAGTTTACAGTTTTGGGTTTGGTGTTTGAAGACTTCCCACCATATCAAAATCAAGAGGTGCTTAATTCATTTTGTCATAGGTAAGACGCTAATTAATTCGTAATTTGCATAATTTATTTTTTTTGTAATATCTCCAGTTTCAAGGATTATTGTCATTAATTATAATCTTCAACAGCCTTTTAGAAGTCGTTTGCTTCAGAAATAAAATGTGCTAATCGATTCTGATGCGATGATTTCAAATATAACAATTAAAATAACTTTTCTGCTACTGTTTCCAAAATATTTAAGTTTTTACATTTTACGTCTATGAATATGGTGTAGATTTTGTTTTTATTCATAAATTGTAAACCTGTGTCTTTTCATAAGTTTATGGTTGCTTTAATGATAATATTGATAATATTCCACCTGTGCTGCTTATGTAACACTTTAAAAACAGTAAAAGGGTTATATAAATAAATTTTATTATAAAAAGGTATAAAAAAACGATTATGTATATATAAGTATATAGTTTAGTCCGTATTTAGTGTCTACTAGTAGCTTATTGGCTTGTCTCTTGTATTCATTAAATGAAGCATCTCTTATCACTGTCCAGCAATAGTCTGCAAGCATTGATGGGCTTAATTTGCCCTGATAGAGTTTCTCCATTGCTACAGTGTCCGGGTGAAAAATAAAATCTAGATGAGAGTGGAAACGATGTATCGTTAGCTTTTGTATACCTTAAGGAGGTTTTCCACCAACTCCTTGTAGTTATTTGTTTCCGAGAAAATTTGTTGCCACTAACTGTAAGGCTTTCCATACTGTATTTTCCTTGCCACGCAGTGCACGATCAAATACATCATATCGAAGAAATTCACGAATCTGAGAAATAACAAAGACACCTTCCTTTATCTTAACTTCACTTAACCATGGAAATTTTCCACGGAGGTACTTGACTTAAATGAGAATGATTCTGCTGCATCAGGAACCGACTGTCCTTCTCTGTGAGGTACTGGGCGTATAGTTGATGGAATGTTTGGATAATGCACTGTCCACTTTTTCTTCTTAGACACACCTTTCCCAACGGGAGGCACCATGCAGAAATAACAATTACTGATATGATCTGTTGACTCTCTCCAAATCATTGGCACTGCAAAAAAGCATAGATGCTCTTTTCTGTTTAATCACTTGCGAAGATTTGTTGCACAAATGTTGTAGTATACCTCTTGTCCTGATTTCCAATTTTGCATCCAAAATAAAGGTAATGGGCTTTCTTAACCATAGTTGTTATACTGCGCTTTTGTGATGCAAAGGTTACTTGACCACAAACATAGCAGAAGTCATCAGCATTGTTAATACAAGTAAGAGACATCTCTGCTCACTTTGGCTAAAAATATTGTGTACCTTTGCAAAATCAAAATCTGACTAATAAGAGAGCACGACACTGTATACTTTCTAAAGCTGTTATAGGGTAATTTGTTCAGCAGAGTGATGTAAGCTTAATCATGACAGCATCATAGCATCATCCATGATTTGTAGGAATAACATGATGCAATTCGTATTATGTATGACCAGCTTCAGGTTACACAATTAAATGCTCTGCATACAAAGCAAATACTGTCCAAACCCAGTCATAGATTTATTCATATATCCAAAGATGTATTTTAGTCATTTCTTGCTTAAATTCCCCTTAATAGCGCACTTATCCTCTGCAATTTCCAAGTCAAGGGTTGTATATACTAACCAAGTATCATATCTTTTAAAACTAGAGCTAATTAACACATTTAAGACTTATTTTTGTTGTTAGTTATACAGAATTCGTAAACATTATTATTTCGGAAACATTTTAGCTGTAGACCAGTGAAATTATTCCTAAAACTTACTAGTATTTTCAGAAGAGTGTAACGGTATATTTCTGAGTTTGTTTTTTTTTCAAAAAAAAAAAACAACCCAATACTTAATATGTTGTATTATGTATTATCAAATTCCTACCCAGGAACGAGCCAGAATTTTACCGACTAAATCCCCAAATTAGGACAACGATACAGTCGATTTTTGTTTTGATTTTTAACTCTACTACAATACTTTAAAACGAGACCAGAGCTACTTTTTTCTCGAGATTTCCTGGTAACAGCTAAACACGCATGGATAAGTATGTCGTAGCCTCACCTGATTGGCAAAAAAAAATGATGGAAATGAGTAGCATTCTCTTTAGGAAATCTTTATCGTCAAGTTCCAACAATGTCTCCGATCGCGCTGTAAATAACTGTTAAAATAATGTCGTCATCCCCGTGCCACGTCTGTGTCAGAGCCTCTCACATTGCCTCTCCAGCAATAGTGCAATGGCTAAATGAGTGACACGCTTCTTGCTTATGTTACGTAAATGTAATTTAATTATTTGTTTGTAGTTTAAATTTTTTTTTATTATATTTTATTTCATTACATGTTACTGTAATGATAATTTTGTCTACAGCATTTTGTTTTTTAAAAAAGAAATTCAGTTCTGTTGCGACTGTTTCTAGAGTAAACAAATCATGATTGCAACATTGTATTTTAGCTGACATAGTTCCTGACCTTGATTAAGAACTGGTAAACAACATTTTTATATTTCTTTTCAGAGTGAAAATCAATGGTTATTATCAAGGTCATACCTGGCTTGATTGTCAGTTAATTTAAATAATTTCGTTTAAATTTATTTTATCCAATCTTATAGTGAGATTCGTTCAGTAGAATCAAAGCCGTCAATGGTGTACGTGATATTTGACTTGTAGTCTATCTGTGCCGTTCGGACAAAGTGATCACGTGACCCCATCACATGAGTCTGTTTTACGTAGTAGATAGGTTTAATTTACTTGTTTCATAGAGATTTTAATCAGTCGTATTTCAAACCTTCAGAACTCAAAGGTATTTTTGTTAGTTGAGGTTTGATCTTGAATTTTTTATTTTCTGGAATTAGTAATTAATTTCGCTGGAAAACATACATAAGCGTTTTCATCAGAATTCTTGGATAAAGACATTTGTTGGAAATTATTTGGAAT
>QKMX01046998.1:0-10159 GCA_003401595.1 Venustaconcha ellipsiformis
GAGAGAGAGAGAGAGAGAGAGAGAGAGAGAGAGCAACTTGGTTGGTAAACTCCGGTTCTTTGTAAGGTTGTCCTTTCATTGCAATATAGTGTTGCTTTACATAGGAGATTTTTTTATTTAATTAGTAAACATTAAGGGGTGAAACATTCGTAGAAAGATTGGCACTCGGCTGATGACACCCGTGGAAAGCAGTTTCAGCAACTGTATATCTACACTACACTTACAAAATGCTCTGCGTTCACTACATGATTGCAATTCACATTGCCTTCGCAATCCTTTATGTAAGTTTCCATGCGATCTATATTCCTATTTAATTTTTTCCAATTCCTGTAGAAATACCTTTCTTTCAAATTCTATATATTTACTTTCAGCGAGTCTTTCACGTAATAGATGTATGTATTGTTTATGTTTTCCGGACTGCTTTTTTTAAAAGTCTTGTTATACCTATGCTACCAGTTAACGATGAAAATTCGTCATTTGTTAATGATTGATGCTGTTTATCTTACTTATTGCTTATTTACATCTTTGTCCTTAAGTAGTTTTCCCTTGAGAGCTTTTGCAAAAAAAATCTAGTCAATGCTGCATCAAATCAGCTAAAAGCCAAAATAAGAACTCCATCTGGTATTGTCCCCGCAACAACTATCCTACTGTTTTTATTCCTAGCCTCTACCGGATTCAGATCTTTGTATACTGACTTGTATTTCCTTCTACACCTCCATACGTTTCAATCTCTTATGAACAAATAATTTTAATATTTACAAGTTGTAGCTACCTAACATAGCATGATATAACGGCTTTTCACCAAAGGTGCGCATAGTCTACTGTGATAGATTACCTGGCACTTTCACACTGCTTTATATAAACAAAGAGCTAGCCATGACTTTATACTGATAAGTCGATTTATTACCTCTTTAGATGTTATGCCGGATTCATAAATTGTCTTTGGTTCTCTTTTCAATTGTATGTTATTTTTTGAAAAGCAATTTTGTCTGTTAAAGTCCATATGTTATAAAACAGTCACTTGTGAACTGAACAAACGAAACTGGAATTACTACTTCTAACATTTTAGATCTTACTGCTTGAACGTCATTGACTGAATAAAGTCTAATTTGCATCATTTCTTTCACGCATCTTGAGACTTTGTTATACATTATTGTTCCATTTTTAACATTCAACTATTGTTTTCTTTTTAAATTCGTGTCAATACTTTCCGCGTTGTCTTCCAAGTTCAACCCATGTAGCGTCTTATAATTTTAGTGGAGTAACATTGTAAAGTTCTTAGCAAACATTGTTTCATATTTATTTATGTCTGGATCAACTTCCTTTTATTGGTAATACAAATCAGAAAGATAGTTAAACATAATTTTAAGATATAAAACAAACGTTAGTTGTAACATGTCTTATAATATAGGTACTGGAAGATAATAAAAAAATGTAATTGCTTTAAAAAAAAGTAGTTAAATGTTATGCTGTAGAGATTGAGTTTCATGTACCACAAACTTTGTCAAAATTAAAATCTAAAACGATGGAGAGGTTAAAACAGAAGATCAATATCAGGAATACCAAGAAAAAAATACCATAACGGTGACAATTTTAGAAAGAACTAATCCGATAAGAATCTGTTTACATGCATTTAGAAACAACATGAACTCAGATCCAAAAATCTTTGATGTTTTCAGTATTAATCTTATTGTTATTTATATTGACTTTGGTATTCTGTGTATTGATTTTATAGAAGTAACTAAACTTGACGATGTTCCTATATTTACAATTTTAAACTGTTCATCATTTGATCTATCTCATCCTGAAGAAGAGAAAAAAAAAACCGGCTTCATGGTAAAACAAAGTATACGCTTGAAAATGAAAACAAATCAAACCAGGAGAAAATGCCTGCCAGGAAATATATTGAAGAACCTTGGATAAAAAGATGAATCATTGAAGATGATTAAAATCATCACTGATTAAAAAAACAAACAACTTTTAACAATATTGTATGGAAAGTATATACTACAATCAGTTTCGCTATATACTAGAGAGCGAATCTTTAATTGACATTTGTTGTGGCAAGTGTGATACAATGCATCAAAAACAAAGCAACCAGTACACATTTTATTAGGAAAAATTTTTAAAGGAAAAATATGATAATATTTTTCCTTTTCCTATTTTGAAATTTATCTGTTAGAAAGCAATCAATGCATATAAAGGAAAATACAAATTTAAATGGCGAAATTCCAGTGAAGTGTCCATTCTATTTAAAACCATGTAGTCATCAATTCATGCTGTATGCTCTCAACGTTATCGATCGGAATAATTTTTATGTATTCTAGAGCATAAATTTAAACACCAAACAATAAAGTGGTAATTTTAGATGCTTACAAACATTTTATATATCTCCTTGATTTGTTTCTCATCCATTTTTTTCCAATTCTTATGCAGATGTATATTCACTAGTTAACTCTTTATATGTTCTAGGTTAATTCCTCTTTGTACCCCATAACGTCTGTAGAAATTGAATTCTTGCTAATTTAGTCCTACGTTTTTCAATCTATGTTTTATCAATTTCGTAACTATTTAAATAATGAAAATGAGAAATGGCTGAACAAGCTGAGTTTGATAATTCCATCAAAAAATCCCTTTGTTTGATACTAATGACATTGACACACACATTCAAACAGAAGCTGTCAATACTCTAATGACATTGACACACACATTCAAACAGAAGCTGTCAATACTCTAAATTATACATGTCGTTTTCCAGAAAACGGAATAGAACCAAATGTAGATACCAAGACATTGACTTCCATAATAAGGACATAAAAGAAGGTCTTGGCATCAATGAATTACATTATCTCTTTGAGAAAACAACATCAAAATATAAATCAAAGTACTCTATTATGTAAATCCAGATTATACAAAGATTTAAATCTCAAATGCATGTGACATCTGAACAATCCTAGCATCCATCGCATTATCATGCTTGACTGGAAAGAAGGTGTTGGCTGCTATAGGCTGTATAATATGTTTCCTACTGAAGAAGAAATGCAACCTAGATATCGTCATAATAAAACGAAATGCTACATCAAATAATCGCTGTACCCATCGCTATTGCGAGATATATTGGTTATTATAAGCGCTAAATTGGTGTTAACAGTTGAAAAGGAAATGCAATATAAATATCGATTAGAATAAACCATTGTACAAAAGTAAACCAAATAATCAGAGACCCCAATCAAGCAAAAATATAAATTACAAGACATGACTAGGTTTTCACTACTTTTTGAGGCATTCTTGGAAGTTGAGGGAAAACTGGCACAGAATCATTCTGGTAGTACTGATTATCGTGCCAATATCAAAGTTGGATTCATTAACAACAGGAGTATGTCATCAGTGAAAAGGAAATTTAATCAATTGTTAACAACATTGACGTAGGCAAGACGTGTATTGGACTTGCAAAATACAGAGATGATCACATAAGAACAAGTGGTCCAGCTATGATATATATCCAGGATACATCTGGTGATGCGTTTTTTTTTACCTTATTCAATTAGACGACCTCGAAATCAGGCGGGCAACGTTAATGCAGATGTGCAGGCTGTAATTATATGTACAGGCTGTAATTATATGTACAGGCTGTAATTATATGTGCTAATGGAACTTTATATGGCGGATATGCTCAGCGCCAAAGACAGCTTTGTGGAGGCTCATTACCATTTTCGTTTGCAATTTCTCAAGTCACATATTTGGGTTTTGTAGAGACGTTCTCAAGGTTATTTTTGTAGCCAAACATACAGTCGCATTAACCCGCAAAAACAACTCCAATGATGCAGTTTGGCGTGGTGCAGTTGCCGCTGATGGTAGATTTGTATTAGAAACATTACAATTATAGATGTCCTTGCTAACCCCTTAACTAATTACAGTATCATGTTTGTTTTCGTACATGTAATGCTCTCATTTCTTGCACATACCACAGACGCGCACCCACCAGGTGCTAATATGGGATAGTTTAGATGGAAAATATGTACCCAAAATGGCGTTACCGCACCAAAAATACCTGTTTGTGACGTTTCAATATAAAAATCGAGATAAAACTCCAAATTGAAAGTAAAATGAAGTTTGACAACTTAGAAAAGATTGAGATTTCTTTGCAGTTAAACAATCATCATGAACCTTCTGAAGAAATTATTCTTGAATTTGAAACCAATCATACTAACCGTATATATCCCAATCTGTGGCCGTATGTGGTTTGGCATGGAAACATTAACACCGATTTGCAGATTTCCCAACGTGACTTCATGACACTTTACCCAGTTAATTACTTTTCAATCGAACACTCGGAGTTGTTCAGGCAATCTGTTGTCTACATACATTTTCATCCACGTGTTGGTAACGCTCTTGATGGTTATCAATGTTATGTTGTGACAGTTAATAACAAGCATCTGTTTTTGGGGATGCTGGTGGCTGAATGGGGGTCCATGATGAACCTGTGGAAAAAATAATAATTAAACGTGTTTCATTGTTAAATAATAATGTCCTACCATGAATTGATATCAAAGAGTATGTTGATGACACTAGTGCAACAATAAAAATGGTGGATGCCCCCACCACGGGTAGTAGCTTCATCAAGCACAATCGAGGGAACATTAATCAAGAAGGAAAGGAACAAACTAACGTCTTAACGATAGCAAATGGCCGGCTTAATTTAAGTTATCTTGATTGAAATGGCTATGTTACACCTACATATCACATCACCTTATGGTGCGCGAGTCTGGATTATACTTGGTTATCATAACTAGATACAAAGATGGATGAGAAAACTTGTTAATGTTGTTGAATGATCGTAGGTATCTTGGGATATTGTCACCAACATCACGTATCGACAACCTGGTAATGTTCAAATATACAAAAATACAATCAATGGTTTCTGATGGTAAATTCAACTCAAAGGACTCTTTTATCCTGAGGGTACTTATCCATCTTTGGTGCTTGTGTTTAAGTTTACATTTCGTCATTGTGTATATGTGATATATTCTAACAGTGATGATGAGATTGCAGAATTGGATCAGCTGGCAGCTGATGCTTTAATATCCATAACAAATTCGCCCCACTTATCAATAAATATCTGCTACAAAGTAGCGCTACCAACCCTTGCATGCACTAACATAAATTTTTAGGGCCAAGTCAACAAATTACAGTTGGAATCACTATAATGTACCAGTGCCAGCTCTATGTCAGCGTTAACTACTCCGGGATCGTCTCTACATTTTCGAAGCGGAATTCACTGTTGTATCCAACCCGTTTACCTTCACCGTGAATAGTTTTCACCAACATTGACTCACCTGAGATATAAAATAGCTCGGATGTTATTCAGCAAGGACGCACTTGTTTGAGTAACAGTTATTGGGAAAAGACGAAAGTTTGACTATAAGATACAGGCGTAATTGGTGTAGTTTTAAACGTAAAGGGAGCAAGAACACGCTTGCGCCGGAAATCTAAATATTCCGAAGACTGATATTTTCTGTAATTTTATGACAGTTGTACCAGTAAAAGATGGTAATTGGCTGTAAGTGCTTGGATGTTATGAGTCAAGACTAGGTGTGCTGGTCAAGCAATTGAAATACGTGATTGTATTAATAATTCAAGAACTATATGGACACCTAATGTTATCGAAGTGAAAAAATGACAGAAGCGAAGCAGCAGCTGGGAGCTGAAATCGCCGCGAGCACAGTGTTAATGGTAAAATACAAATCGTAGATGTAATGTATGGGCTTGCAACCAAACCAAGCAGGTGCACCAATTCTATTAGGAATTGGTGACGATAGCAAATTAATTTTGATACGATTACATTTACGATTACATTTACGTATACGTGTCTATTCAGAGCTTTCAGCGGCACAAAGCAGTCTCAAGACGATTAGCAAAATGTATTCCGTGACTATGGATGAAAAAACAATTAACGCGGCTAATGGCAAACACGGTAAATCACTCCGATAAAATATAAGGAACAGATTTACAGACAATAAAAGAGGTGTAAAACATTCATCATTTTCGTGGATTATTAATAAACCCACAGGTTGCACATAGTATGTGGTTTTCTTGCCAAACTCGGTACAAGTCATAGGGGATAGAGGCTGTGGCGTATCTCGGGATCCAAAAGGGCAAAATGTAACAAAAAAAGACAACTTGACACTACTAAAGGATCATAAATATAATTATAGTAGTAATATTCAAAAATGAATTCGTGACAAACAAAATTGACTTTAAAAAAAAATAATAATGATAATAATAATCATAATAATAATTGTAATTATTTTATCATGAAAAATTAAAACATGATGTTAATGTCATTAAATTTTCAGCAGGATTACTCGGGAAAATCTACACACTCCTTACCTATCATTTAACTGCATTATCGGTGTTGGTATACTGTTATTGTATTTAGTTATATTACACTCTAATAAATGAGGTTTCCCGGTGAGTTTGAACAGTTATAATTTACATGGATTATATTGAATTCAATATATAATTATTCTTAAAGGATCCTGATGGTTTTAAAGTTTTAACCACCTTATATTTATTGATTCTAAATGTTCAAGAGCCTTAATAATTGCCAATCTTGCCATGCTTCTTGATTTATTTGTCAAATCCCTCCCCCTCCAAAGCCCCTGCGCTGTCACCAGTCGCCGTTTTTGGAAGTATGCCTGGTGAATATATGTTACAAATGCATTGTGGTGAATTAGAAGATAACTGGCTATATAGAAGAAGAATAATAATGATCCTGACGCAACCAAACGCAAGACTTGTTTTAAGTCGGTTTTACACTTTTGTGCTTTTACGACTGTGTTTGGCTGGGGTGTGTTCCCGTGTGCTGGGCCTTTGGAAACTTGACATGAGACCTCTGACCAACTTTTATTTCAGTCTTTCTATCCTGCAGTGCACAGCCGAACGCGCCCAGCTACGCAAAGACGAAAGGGTCCAGGGAAACCCCGAGCACTGCGACCCACCAAGCCCATAAGAAGATGACCGACCCAGGGGACAAGAGACGGGACCCACGCTTTCAACGCCAAATTAGGTCATAATATGTCCATTTTACTAGTGGATAACCTTATGCCAATGGTGTGTAAGCCACCTGTGCAATTGCGGCGGAAATAAGAGTTTTAAATTTTGAATAAATGTACTAAAGTGCGTGTGTTGAAGGTTTTGTGTACATAGTGTACTTCCTGTGTCCGAATATAGTGCCAATCGATTTGGGGATGATCCCTCCTTTGATTATGGGACAATTTGTTTATTTGCTAAGTTTGGATTTTAAATTGAGGATCTGAAGGATCAAGCATGGGAAGGGCCAACAAGGTCTAGTGTGCGAAAGTTTATGTTTATGTGTGAGTCTTCTGTTCCAAAGAGGGTGCTCTGTGCTTGTCATGGGTGGGCCCTCTGTTCCTAAGAGGTTGCTTCGTGTTTGTCCGTGGAGGGAGTGGAATTTTTGTGGGTCAACAGGTAAAGCTTCCTGGACTGCCCCTTGCTTTAAGTTTTTTTTTTCTTTTGGGGCCACGCTGTGCTTATCTGAAGGGTAGGGGTCTTGTGGGTCAGCAGGCTGAGTTGCCTGGACCATTCCTTAAATTGGATTTGCATGGAAGAGTTTATCAAGGTGGCAACGGGCAGTGCCACTAGCTCCGTCTATGCGCTTAAGCTTGTCCGGAGGGGGAGCGTGTGTTTCAGCAGGCAGTGCCGCCCGGTTTTCTCCTTGATTTTGTGCTTTGCTAGGGAGTGGGGTATGGCACAGTAGATGGAGATATATTCTCGACTATCCATTACCTTTGATTCAATACAAGTCCCGTGTGCCAGTTGTATGTTGGGAGGTTTTAGCTCAATCTATGGAGGTTGATGTCAGGATCCCACCCAGGTATTTGCTAGTATATTGTTCCTAGTACCTGTTTGATGCCCAAGGCAGGGAGGTAGTTTGTGGTAAGTGCGGGAAGGGGTTTCGTGGGGCAACAGGGATTGCTCTTTGATTTGGCAATTGTAGGCAATATTGAAAGTATGCAATGGTGAAAGTTGTTTTAGCAATTTTAATTCATATAGGTTTGATCTTTCGGATTTTTTGCTTCCACTGTGCATGGCCTGTCCAGATATGATGTTGTGTCGCTTGATGGTTTGTCACCGTGCCTTCCCATTTAATCCCTCAACTGCTTGTTTCGTTCGTCCATCTTTTGCAGTTCCTGCCGATGCACAGGTAATGGTGCAGCTCTGTCAAGAAATGATGTTACTGCTGGGTTCGGGTGAGGTTATATCAATCTCCGCCCAGTCCCATGGGTGAGTGTTGTAATCTCGTCATAAACAAAGTCTCGTTCAATCGCTCATAGTAGTGGTGAGGTTAGTCGTTGGTGAGATGTTAGTCGTGGGGGTAGGGTAGGTAGGTTTTTTATTAAATGAAAGAGAGGTTATCGATGATTTGGAGGAGGTAAATTACATTTTTTGTATGTTAATTTTAAGTTTTTGTTTCTTTGGCTGTTTAGGAACTCTGGAAACGTAATCGGATCTCCAACCCTTTTTTAGAATTGCTGAAAGTCTAGTCGGTATTGTTGGTAGTGGTTACACTCGTTGAAGATATTACTCAGGGTTTCTAGTGCTGGACAATGGGGACAGGTTTGGTAGTTGTTGGCTCTGCATGCTATGTGTTTACCATAGCTTGATTGGAAGAACATTTTTCACACCATGAGTCTATTTATAGTTCTTTGTACTGCCTTGTTGAGGTTGGGAAAGTGGATGTTGTTTCTGTAGGTGGATTTCAGTTTTTAGCATAAGTGTCAGCCTTTGGAGGAGCAATCCCATTGGTTTTGCCTTGTTTGGTTGATTCTGAGCTTGACTTGGCTATATAGTTCATTGGTGCTGTATGGTATGTTGTTAATGTCCGATTTGTGCAGGCTCTGTTTAGCTGATAGGTCAGTTTTGTCATTTCCGGATAAGTTGATGTGTGATGGTACACACATGAATTCAACTGTAATGTTGTGATTCTTAAGTTCCCTTAGGATGTGGAGTTTTTTTTATAACATGATGGGTCTGGTTTTCAAAGTACCCGTGTGGATGGATTGGAGTTCGCTGAATGAGTCCGTCAGTATATCAAATTTATGCTCAGTCTAGCTCCTGATCCATGTAAGGGCTTGGTGGAGTGCCCATAGTTCGGCTGTGTTTATGGTAACCTGGATTCTATTTTGTGCTTTTGTTCAGGTATAACAACAGCAGCAGCGCATTGGTTGGTACTGGATGATTTTGATCCATCAGTGTATATTTTAATGTATGGTTGGTAATGTTCATACAGGAGTCGGTTTATTTCGCTGAGCATGTGCCATGGGTTGTATTGGCCATCAAATGGAAAACAATACCGCTTAGAGTCAGTCTCAGGCGGACAAGCACCCCGTTCAGCAAATATTTTTTTTTTGGCAACCACATGTCCAAATGCAAACAATCCATCGGTTCTAAAGTACATCCTTGTATGATTTTCGTTCAACGGTCGTTAAAACCCACATTTGTGTAGATCGTCAGCTGCTGTTAGGACTGTGTAGTTGAACTTGTTCCCGCCCACTGTGTCAGGTTTTCATACTACGCAACTCTCCAGATGAGTGTTCTTGGCCTCTTTTCCGTAGAGCATTTCGAGGTAGGCTCGGTAAGGGTAAGTATCCATGCTGCTTATGACTAGTTTGTTATTCAAGTACAAACCCGCTTCGATGAACAAGGAATGCATGAAATTGTTAATGGGAGCTACTCTTCCGTCGGCTCCTAGAGCGGAAACGTTCGTTTTGATCACTTTGACTTTCAAATACAAGTAACTACTATTCAGATCGATGTAATCTTTTGGCTGTCCTTTGATTTCGAATTCGATGGAAGATGATGTCGTCAAAGAGGAGACGGAATGAAATTCTACCCATTGGGATTCTTTCATCATCGTCATTATGGTGGGTGGCATGGCAAACAGATCCAGTTCTGACTTGAAACATTCGCAAGATTCTAAATGCATCATTTTTTCCTCTCTATTGTTTAATAATCAAAAACGTCTAATTCGCACACGGTTCTTCTTTTCTTTGTCTTTCTGGATACGTAGGTTTGAACTCCTCTAGAGGGGTGTCTTCGTCGTCTCTCTCTCTCTCTCTCTCTCTCTCTCTCTCTC
>QKMX01047018.1:0-10858 GCA_003401595.1 Venustaconcha ellipsiformis
CAATATTTATTAATTATAAGGCCTATATTAGGTAATGAAACTATATATTTCTATATTTTTGTCGTCTGTATTTCAACCCATATACAAAGCATTATGCCAAATAAATCAAATACCATACCTTCCTTTGGTATTAGAATATCATCCTGAATTGACAATACAAAGCTTGATCTTTCTGAAATACAGAAGACGTTCATTTTCTAAACACCTCCCTGGCTACTAATTAAAGAGGTAAAAGTTCTTTTTACGTTACCCGATTGAGCAGTATATGACACAAACCTTCCATCTTCCATAACTCTTATGTTTGTACTCGTTTAAGAGTACGTATTACCGTAATATGTTCTCATTTATTAAATTCTAAATAAATGTTTGATTGTAAGAAGTTTGCTTATCTTCTGCTTCCAATAGAACATATAGCAGACAGTGACATATGACATTATCATTGCCATATGGCACTGTCATAAAGCCCCTGTGATGTTTGAATCGAAAGAAGGCAAAATCTGCATCTGTCTTAGATCTTTCAATTAATTTCCTAGCAAACATTGTAAAACTAACAATATTTAGTACCATAATAGTTATAGTTATCTAACAAAATGTGTATAATGTGACATATATGTTACTCGTAAAGCCTGGTCGAACCAATTTTAAACGCTGTAAATTTGCTGAAGATAAAAGTGTAGATATAGAAAATATACCTTATGCATTGAACGATAATGTTGCTCTCCTCTGCTTCAAAGTATAAAGCACAGGTTATAAATATATAATCTTGCGACTATTTCTTTAAATGTTTTTACAACAGCGGGTTTTGATTTAAGTGAGTACTATATTTTTAAAAGGAATATCAACAGAGCCTAGTAGTAACTATATTCGCGTAGAAGTATATGCGATCCCTAATATATCTTAATTTATTTAAATTAAATTCTAAATAACAATTTCCAAAATATATAATCTACACCAACTGGAAACAAATTTCTTGATCATCTATGTTTGATATAATCTCAATACACTCATGCATTCTTGAAAAGATATTTAAGAAGAAAATAAACAAGATAAACACATATAGACAACTAGTTACCAGTCATATAAACATGACATAAGGTAAAATGATATGTTTTCTTACAAATTAGTTAGCCTGTAATCTAACCCCCATTTCTTGGTTCGCACTTATAGTAGTTTTCATAAATTGGTCTGAATCTAGCAATTATGAAATCAGATCACTCCCACGGATGATAGTTAACACAATTCTAATTGCATGGTATGAGTTAGATATTATGCACTTAATGCCACTGAAGAGGTTTGAACAGGGATAAATAATTCAGCAGATAATATCCACGATTCTTTGGTATTTGCTATGAAGACCTTTCTAGCCATAATATTCTCTCTAAAAGCAAGGATTACTAACTACAGAAGCTAATGTTAGTATTGAAATGTTAACCAATAAAAGTTAATTTAATTTACCTGCATGCTTTACTTTTTAAACAATCCAGGAACAAATAGTATTGTTTCCAATATTGTGTTTTATTTGATACATTTATCTGTATATGTCCACTGTATACTGTCTCTACTTTCATATTCTACAATTATTTGTTGCATTCTAGCGGAACATGGCCTTCTTCGATCTAATTAAAACACTGTTCCCTTCTCAAGTATAATGATCAATTTGGAACACGAGAGCATAACGTGAGAAAAATGATAGACGAAAACTGGAGCACTACAACGAATGACTGAGGAAACGATACGACAATAGCGCGTTCGTCAAACTGACCCAACTTAAATGTGGAATATATCTAGCGAAAAAAAACGTTAAAAATAATTGCTTTTCATGTGTGTGAAAGAATGGCTACTCTTCGCAATATGAAATGTGGGTGAAGATGTTGTACACATATATTTCATTCCTCGTGCTAAAGTTTAATATATCAGATCCTAATAAACTAAAAAAGTGAAACAATATTTTTGGTTAGGTCCATTGCTAAAGATACGAAAGGCAGTTAAAACACGTCACCCAATAATAAGCTCCCACATACTCATTTTCGAAGCCCACAGAGAGATTAATTAACTGCAGTCGATGTCATCACTGTTTACTGACGTTCGACAAGTATTATATAATGTCTTTTCTAGATGAATTCTAACTGCATGATAGCTGCTCCTGCAAAAATAATGTTGCTACACTGGTCCTAAAGGGTACATGTTTGTAACATCGATCAACCGGTACACATTTAAGTAAAGATCCTAATGAAGATGAACACTATTTTATCTTCGGCCGATTGCCAAACACTTTTAGATTAGTAATGTTTTCTTAAGCATTCAGACTGAATTTTGAACGTTATTAATTTAGTATTCTGAGCAAGAAGAGGCACCCTCAATGTAAATAACGAAACTCCAGTACAGGATCTTGTTTGAAGTCTTGTAGTTTGTCAGTTTCAATGATATCAATAAGAGTCTAGGAAATCTTAGCACCTCTATTATTGTTCAAGATTTAAGATGTCATCTGGACTTGTTTATAAAGTAATTTTCACATTTTTTTGTTTAATCTTTATCGATTCTTTCCCTGTATATTACGTTTGCGATATGAATGATTACATCATGTGTGATCCATTTACTGTACATGACTACTATTATTTTGATCCTCGATAAGTCACGAATCTGTGCCCATCGTGGATTTTTGGCAATTCAAAACTTGATTCACTTATGCCGTTTAAACGTTTTAAAATCCATTTTGCAGGGGAAGGGTTGGTAATTCCTTAATTCATGCCGTATTTGTTTGGCTCTCTGTATTTCATTTGGTAACGTCACATTTTGCTTTGTGCCAACTTTAATTCCGTTCTTGTATGTTTTTATGGTAGGTTTAGCTTAATTTTAAACAAATCCCTGGATTTCTGCAAATTATTATTGCCTACCAAACATCTTCTTGGTCATGTGAATTAAAATCTAGCTATACTGTCACAACCAACATAATACTACATGATCAGCTTTTGAATCTGTACTCAGCGTCATGTTTTCAGATATGCCGTTGCCAGGCCCCTCAAAAAAAAGCTATTATTTAATAGGACCCAAAGCTTACAAAAAGACTGCATTATACATCACAAATGTTTATGTTTAAGTATAAGAAATGTTTAATGACTTTTGTGTAAAATGTTGAATAGCTGTTGCAATACATTTGAATGCACAAAATCACTTTGAGATGTGAACACTAATTAGGTGAGTTAAATAATTTGTTGCATTATTCTAAGTTGTATAAAGTAAGGTATCATATTTCGTAGCTTTATACTTTAGCAGATTTATGTCCCATAAAATTAGAACTTTTTAAACGAAATATTTACTTCGTGCAAAATGCGTATATGTATATGACACATTCTGATCAATTAATCATATTCGGTAAGTAGATCGAGTTTCCGTTTGTCTGTATTTATTAATTACATGGAACTCTGTTGAAATATCTCATCTCTAATGCTGTAATATCATTTTAATATCGTTTTGTTTGCAGATTATATGCACGTCTGGCACTGTACATTTCCTTTTTTCAGTTCTGCAGGTGTAGTAGTTTGCAAAAGATTTCATCACTGATGATGTTATTTTTCGCAAATATTGGTTCACGTCATTGTTCCATGTTCAATAAAAACTTTTAAAAAGTTCATTGGTCCCCATGATTGCAGCAACATTTATATGATTTCGATTGTAACTCTAATAGATTTTCGCATTACATTATGTTTCAGCTCTGCAATATGTAGATGGAATCGCTTATTAGGTATCCGTACGTTAAGATATCACTCATTGCAAATGCAGTCTCCTTAATAATCAGATGATGTGATTTTTGCTTACCTAATACTTGCTTATTGGTGATGTGTTTGAATGCACCATCTTTTTAGATGTGATAAGGCACCATGCATGATTTAGTTTGTTCATATTATAGTGTACAGTATCCACATCCATTATTATAGAAACGAAAGATCTTTTTTATAAAAAATGAACAGAAATCTCGTATGCTCCTTGATGCTGATATAAATGATTTGCTTTTTTGCAGTCATTTTCGGTTTAAATGACTACTCCTTTTTCAATTCACGAAAGTTCACTTTTTTCTTCTTAAGAGCTTTTCAACTTCTTATCAGTCAATTTCTTTGGACAAGAAAGTTGCAAATATACCTTGTGCAACTTTCACTTCATCTCTTGCAGTTTTCAAATCACGGGATGCCCTGAAATTACTTTCTCAATATTAAACATTTCCTTCAAAAAGTTAGGAAAGTAGGCATTGCAAAGACTTATATAAATAAATTTACCGAAAAGGATATTTTGAGTGTAGTTGCCCCAGACGTAGATGCAGTAGCCTAAACAAAAAAAGTTAATTAATAAATTGACCATGCTGCCTTCATTTATTGCTACAAGTGTAGTCGTGAATATTGCAATTTGATGGGCGATTTTGAAATCCTATATGGCTTCATCGTTTTGATTTTGTCCCTCATTTTAGCTACACGTGCTATATTTATGTTTTAAATTTGAAATGTATTCACTGTTCTTCTCTCGCATATAGTACTAACTTTGTTTCTTGGAAAGTCTGTTTCCCACGACAAACTACTTTTTTATAATTTCTCTCTTTGGGAATTATGTAGGTGCATATTGCCTGTCATATCAATCTTCCTTTCTTTCATTTTAGATTTTTTCAGCACAATATTATTTCGCCAAGACATTTACATCTCTCAAAACTAATTGTCTATCCCTTTTCATATAAGTAAACAGCATAAACTCTTCGTAAGATAATTGTACCGTTTACTCGAAATTGCTGGCAAACTTTTTTTTTAATTCAGAGAACTTATTTTGGAGAAGGGCTGATAGTTATTCAAGGAAATTTACTTTCGTGACGGTAGTGACGTGTCCATGAACTCTGTCATGTATCTGTTATGTCTGATGATTAGGTGACTTGTTACTAAATTTTAAAAAGTATCACTGGTTATGCATTTCAATTTGTTAATTGTAATGTTAAGTATATCTTTGTTTGAAAGCAAGTCTATGTGCTGTCCAGAAAGTTTCTACTCTGGGAGTAAATGTTTAAAATTACAAAAACAAACTAGTCTACGGTATAATAGGTTAAAACATTTGTGTAAATCAATGTGTAAGACATCATCCGTGTTTTCTCAGTGCAACTACAGGTGGTGCTCTAATAATATGAATACACCATAAATGTCTTTTGAATAGGTAAACTAGATTTAAAACCTTTAATACATCAGTTCTATCTGTACTTACAATCATGACACTGCTTGCAGGATTTACTCCTGATGTATAGTTTCGCAACAAGCTATATTTTCAGCATTTTTCACTAATATGTGCTTTCTCAAACTGCTTTATTCTGAATAATTTCCTTACTTTCAACTTCATTAACTCAGTTATCTCTTATTGAAGTGAAATTTAACTTATCATAGAATGCATTTCTGTAAAAATAGTACGCGGTTAGAATAGTCAAGCAGTAGAAAGGGGTATATATCTACCAGATGCGTGCAATAGATTCTCGCAATGACATCTGTATATGCTGTAAATTATGAATGAATGAACATCTGAACAATACTATTTCCTTACAACTAATTTCCTATCTGTTTCATGCATAAATAATAGTGTTATCTCTCGGCTGATAGTTTGGACATACCATCTGCTTATCGCCACAGCATGGGACTAAGAAGAAGATGGATTAAAAGGCATAATACATGAACTTCAATTTCACATAAGTTAAAATCAGCTAACATTTCAACACATGTAATTATTCGCCATTTAAAGGAACGGCTTACATAGCTTCGAAATACTGTGCATATCACGATATTGTACTTAGATAAATATGCGTGATGAATATGTTTGGTAAAGATATAGATCAAAACGTTCTCTTGTCCACACCTTAAAAAAGGCTAATATCCTGCAAGACGTCAAAACCTTTTGCTTCCAGGGATAATTATGTTAGTGTATAGCTTGATATAACTGATTTTTCGAATGATAGTCGATTTAGTTCTTGTTTTGTTATCAAGTATGAAACTACTATATAACCAAATCTTTACTATTTCTTCTTTCAACGTAGCTCCCATCAACATACACACAATTAAAATTTACATATATACAGGTGTCAGTTATTAATTTAGATTTATGTTGACATCTTGTATTTCTATCGTTCACAGACTTATAGTTTTCAGGTTCAATTGTGCCTTCTCCACCAGAAAATACCACAGTGCATTCTGCGACTCCGACCACGCCCTCGTGTGCAGCAGGGTGCGTCAACAACCACGTTCACTACACCGCTCCAGACCAAAAGGTATCCCTCGCATCAACACTGCGTAGATGTCAATCCCCTCCAAGGTAAAGGAGTATGTGTCTGCCCTGGACAGAGCTCTCCAGGACCTTCCAGAGCACGATACCACAGCCAAGAGGAACGCCATGAATAATGTCATCTATAGCACAGCCATGTCCACGTTTGGCAAGAAGGAACGGCCATGCCATGACTGGTTCAATACACACCTTTCAAGAATGGAACCAGTAATCGAGGTCAAACGAGAAGCCTTCATAGCCTAGAAAAAATGCCTCATACACAATATGGAGGTGCTCGACAAAGTGCCCACCTTAGTGGAGATAAGCAAAGCCATCGACTCCCTCCCAAACGACAAAGCACCAGGTCGAGATAGCCGGAAGACATTAAACGTGGAAAACCAACATTGCAACAGCCGCTACATGAGCTACTCTGCCTCTGCTGAGAGGAATGAACAGTCCTCCAAGACATACGCGAAGCCACCATTGTGACCCTCTACAAAAACAAGGCTGACTGCATTGATAGTAGCAATTACAGAGTAATCTCGCTTCTAAGCATCGTTGGCAGTGTATGTCCGCATCCTTCTCAACAGGCTTCATGTGCTGGCTTACCGCGTGTACCCGTAATACCAGTGCGGCTTCAGAGCAGGCAGGTCGACAACAGACATGATCTTTTCCTCCTACAACTCCAAGAGAAGAGCAGAGAGCTTCGTCAGCCACTCTACATTATGTTCATCGACCTCACCAAGGCATTCCACCTGGTCACCAGGGAAAGCATATTTGAACGTCTTGGGAAGATCGGCTGCCCCCAAAACTCCGCAGCATGAAAATCTCCTTCCATGCCGATTTGAAGGGTACACGTCTTGTATGATGGATTCTTCTCAGACTCCTTCACCGGCATGAAGGAGGGATGCGTGTTGGCGCCGACCTTTTCGGGATCTTCTTCTTCCTTCTCCTGTCCTACGCCTTCGACACCTCCACTGATGGTGTATATCTGCACACGACCTGGGACGACTGCTCTCGAAAACTAAAGTGAGGTCAGTGCTCATCAGGGATATGCTGTTCGCTGACGACGCGACTCTTGTGACCCACACAGAGGAATCCCTCTAAAGACTGGGAGACCGTTTCGCTGATGCCTGCAAGCAGTTAGGACTACCATAAGCGTGAAAAAGATAAACTTCAGAGCGCAAGATGTAACCACTGCTCACTGCAACAAAATCGACGGTGTCACCTTGGAAATAGTCAACAAATTTACTTACCTGTTGTCAAACATTTTCAACACTCTTTCGCTTGATGTGGAGCTGGAGAGTAGGCTTTTAAAGGCAAACACCATCATGGCCCGACTAACTAAAAGGGTGTAAATAAACAGTGCACTGACAGTGCACAGGAAGACTCAAGTCTACCATTTCTGCGTTCTCAACACTCACCTATATTGAAGTGAGACCTGGAGCACCTACAAAGGATGTGTGCAAGAGGGACATAATAACATGCGGAATTTTAACGGGCAGCTGGAAAAAGCTGGCCGAGGTCTGTAGCACCAAAGGATTGGCGGTCAGCAAGGGCATAGCAGTCGCTGATGTAAGGAGAGGCCAGCTGGCCGCTGAGAAAAGTGAGAGAAACAAGAGTACAGCAGCAACCCAAATCAACTCAGACTTTCAAGCACGTCTGCACCAACTGCAAAAGGAACTTCAATGGCGCATCTGCCTGCACAGCCATAGCAGATGATCCCAAAAACCCTAAAGACAGACGACGCTCCAAGCCGCTAATCGCTTTTTTGAGTAAATATTTAATTTGTTTGTTTTTGCTGATCTTCGTGTTTTTAATATCTGCATAATTATATTCTGTGAGACACTGAATTTTAGGACTGAATTTGAATCACACACTTCAGACAATATTAGAAAGTGATCAGATTAAAATAATCGTGTATGGTTGCAACATAAAATAGTGCATACTATATTGAATGATACTACAAATAATGCACAATATATGCGATACAGACAATAGGAACCGGACATGGGTTAGTTCATTTTTCTGGGCAAGACAAAGGACTGTTAACAAGGGCCACTCATGTTCATGATCCCTTATCGTATATTTGTTCATTAGTGTTCATTGGGCAACATATATTCTTTACGTATCGGTTGCTTTTTAACTTAATGTTAATAATGATAGTTCAAAATATGGTTTTTGTATCCTATCCTCGTTGGCATGTGCACACAAAAGACTCAAGTTTTTTAGTAAATAGGATGTTTAGAAACAATATTTAATTTTGAAGTCTTAATTATTGCTAATCAGTGAAAGGAAAGTATTAAATAACTATTTCTCTCAAATTGATTAAGGATATTTTGTTTGTTAAATAATACTCATTGCTTCAGGAAAAAACAGATTGTTGCTGGCAAGTATATACTACTCTTCTGCAAAGCTGTTAGTAGTATCTAGTTTGTGTTATAAACATCAAAATTTCACGCACAAAATATTACAGTGGTCTTTACAATGACACGGTGTAGCATAGAGATTTTTAGTTTCTGTTATTCAAAGAAAAACGCACCAAAATGATGGCTATAAGGATCAAAGTTCAACAAAATCGCTGAAGTTACAATTATACGCACACATTCTTTAAATGTAAGAAACACTATTATGAGAATGAGTAAAGCCTGAATAATATAATATAACGTTCTTAAATTTTGAATGTTAATACATGCAACTCCGCACAAGCTTACAATATCAGCAGATTCACCATATGATTTCCTTTTTAATTAGAGATTATGTATACATATTTCATGTCAGCTGCCTTTTAATTTACAATATAGCCTTTTCCAAAGCCTCCAAATTACTGAATGAATGGTCAACAATTTGCACTTTGAATGAAATCTGTTCTCAGATGAAGTGACATAACTTTTTAAAAGCTTTAATTTAACAGCTAATGTTCCAGGTCTCCATTACAACTATTCAAGTATGTGCGTGCACTGGATCAACTCTGCAGCAGTATTGTTCCAAAAACATGTTTTCAGTCGCATGTGATGTTACTAAATGTCAGTATTCCTCAATCTGGTCAAAATCAATTTGGTTTCATCTCAAAGTGCTAAAATATCATCACGATATTCATTGAATGTGTCATCCTTTATAATTATGCCAATAATAAAGAAAAACAACATTTATACATGAGATAATTTCGCGAAGTCATCTAGTGAAATAGAAAGAGCTATCACAAAGTAACAGCGCTGCTCGCAACCAACATAGACTGAAAATCAAGCTGTTAACTATAGATTACACTGCTGCTTTTTAAACTTTAACATCTCAAAAAATGTAGGTTGGTGCATTCGGACAAACAAACTGAATATGACAATATGTGTATATAAGAAATATATTGTGAATATAACTTAGCAATGCTTTAACTTTGAAACTTAAGACTAATTAAAATCTAGCCAATGTCGGTGATCCAGTAAACGCTACTGATGCAGACAAAAAGGTGTTGTAATAAAAGAATATTCAATACTTGACATTTTCATTATATCGCGAGGGTATCTAACCATAGAAAGAACAAACTTGCTGCTAGGTAACAAAATTGTATACAATGAGCAAAGCGCAGTCATTCGATGGAATCTTATATTCATTAAAGAAAGAAAATGAATTTAGATAAGACGGACTTCTTTAAAAATTGATTTAGTACTGAATCTAATGCCATGCAATTATTTCAAACTCAAAGGCACGTATTCGACCAGATAAAAAGCGGAAGAAAGGATAAATTCAGCTAGATATTTTTCTTGCGAGTTAATGGGATCTTTGGATAGTTACGTGTATTCAGAGTGATAACAGATGAAGAACTAATGAAATCCAGTAAAACAATCAAGATATTAAAATATATGAATCATTTTAATATTAGTATCTCTAATTAAAATAAGATACGACAACTAGTATTAATCCTTTGCAATAGTTACCAAAAATTACATATTTAACTGCCATGAGTGGGATACCAAAAGGACATCATAACAAAACTAAACATGTCTCATAGACAGAACAATTTTGTATGCCACAGATTATTAAAAACAACCAAAGGTTTGGTCAAAAGGTCAGAAATATAAAAAATAACATTAATTATTTAAACAGTTATAGACTTTTCAGAACAAGGAATGACGAAATGGGAGAACTACTAATTTTTTATTAAGAGAAAACTTTCTACAGACAGGCACTAAATTAAGTAAGAAAAATCTTAGAGAAATTTGGCTTAGGACATAATTTCCGTACATTTACTCAAATATTGTATGCAAATATATAATCTTCAAAATATACGTAAATGGAGCGCTAACTAACAATGTGGCATGAAACGGCAAGTGGGAAAAGAATGCCCTTGTACATGCTATTACATGTGATAGCGGTTGAAAAGAAAACTGGAGGGGAAGCCACCCGTGTCTACATCACACTTGGCCAACTCTGACGTACAAACAAGAAGAAGAGTGTTTGAACAAATTCCAAGAAAAGCAACTAGAAAAGCGTAATCAAAGCAGCATAAGGAGACATTCAAATTTGGAACATAATATAGATGATATCTCTCGACTACATGGAGAGCATACATGTTCCACACACAAGCATC
>QKMX01047024.1:0-10968 GCA_003401595.1 Venustaconcha ellipsiformis
TTATTATTATTATTATTATTATTATTAATAATAATAACTTGAATTGTTAAAATATAATTACCTGTGCAAAGTTACTGGCAACAGCAAGTTAAAGCAACTTAATCCTGTCATTAAATGTTAATCATTTCTTTGACAATTGATATACATATTATAGAGTTTGCAAATGACCTGTGATTATTACACAGCCCTGCATCATTATCCCAACCATTGTACATTAAATAAATGTCAGCTCAAACACTGCATTGATATCTCAGTAGGATTTTTCAATGTTGTATCCAATCTATTATTTCTCACTGCAACATTGAATTTATTCAGTCAGTTGTTGCATGTGCAAGCTACTGTTGGTTCTGTCCCAGCTGGTGGTTTCAGAGCAATTGCTGTTTTACTGTCAGACAAAACAATGCAGCTCGAAGGTGTTGGCAGATGAAAGAGGTCCCTTGGAAAACACGCAACTAAATCATTCATTATATTATAATATCATATCATCACATCAATGTTATTCTGACACTTGGCCAGTTTAAGAAGCTGCAATTGGCATCAAAGAATACTTCTGGAGCAAAAATTTCTCTGCAATCAATGACAATGCATCGCCCAATTAAATTATTGCTGACAGAATATCAGCTCAAGCACTGCAATGATGATAAGAAATAAAAATACTGATGTGCGACTTAATCTTCTGCGAATGCGATCAGTGATACAGCAAAGATTGCTGGTATATTTCCGCTTTTAGCAGCAATAACAATATTGATTGCTGCTGAAGTATCAGCTGTTGCAAGATCAGCTGCACTCGGCGACATTGGAAGAGCTGCCAGCTTGTCACTAAAGAAGGTAACAGGAGAGGTTTTAAAAACATCAAAAAAATTGTACAGGGAGTATGATATTACTTAAAACACTATACGGTCAACGTTTGATATGAATATTTCAATTTCTCTGCCTTTACTGCATGTATGTTGCATTAAGATCATTGTAACTTATATTGTGCATCAAAGCTTTTGAGGTCAGTAACTTTACTTAGCAAGGCCACAAAAAATTCTTCAAAAAGGTTTCTGACTAAAATTGTTCCTGACTTTCTCTCTGAAATATTCAACATACATACAATTAAAATGAACTATCAGTCAGTAAAGTAAAATATAAAAAGGACATTTTCAAAATGGTTTCTTTAGAACAGAAAAATAAAACTGCAAACATCAAAATATTTTATGTCATCTTGTACATTTTTGCTCAGTTGATAAGTTAAAAAATTATTTATTATATACACCCTATACATACCATTTAATCGTCTTATCATTGTAAAGGCAATGACAGCAATAATTAATCCGAGAACAACTCCACCAACGCCTACTCCAACTGCTCCACCAACACTTATTCCACCAGAAGCACCAACTGCAAATTCTACTGAATACAAATCATTTGTTTAGAATTTACTTATCATATGTAACTGCAATACTTAATGTGGTAATTAAACTTATTAATGATAGGGTAACAAAAGATTTCAATAAATCAGAGAGAGAGAGAGAGGGTACAGACATATATCAGACACAGCATATATTAATAGCAGAATCAAATTAAATAAATATAACATTTTGATGTGAAATATTGCAAGTTGTGTTCATTGGCCAATCATACTCTTGCATCCCACCCTCCCTACAGCTTTTCAAAATGCTATTTTATTTCCAATATGTCTTTTTTAAATAGAGTCAAAGCAAATTAGAAAAAAATGAAATTATAGTAACAAAATCAAAATACCTCCAAACCAAACTGACACCTCTAAAAACAAACAGAAAAGTAGCTGTTACTGATATTACAGGAAAGAGCAAAATGGCGTTTTAACTAATGGATACTAAAAGAAACAATTGGTACACTGACAGTAGAGCAAACATTGTACTTAATTTAGGTTGATAAAGTTTTATGTCCCTTAAGTCCTCTGATATTTTCCTACTGAATAAATGAATCACAAATTATGCATATTATAAATCACAACATCCTTGATGTGGAGAATTCTTAGTTGGGATGGTGATCCACTCTTAGATGTAAACAGATGAATCTACCTTGACTTGTTACAAGGATGAATGTGACATGTATTATTAAGATACTACAAGATGTCCTACACTAACATATAAAGTGTATTTTAACATATAGGGAGGTTAACAATACATGTATAATGCATAATTGACAATATGATTTTCTTCAACTAATTTAATAAATAAAGAAATAAAATAATGAATAAATAAACAAGTAATATTGACTGACCAAAAGAAGAGAAGGTTGTGTAAAAACATCAATAAGTGCTAGGTTAGGGTTCACACCTCATGGGCTTATTGAGGCATATGTAGGTGGTCATGGATTTTAAGAATAAAAATTTGGAAAATATTTGAACCTTTGTGCATTCTGACAGCAAGTTGAACATCAGCAAAGGCTCCTCTACCATGTGTGTTGTATGCATACAATCTCACATAATATTCAGATCCTGGGACAAGGTCACCAACAACAGTAGAAGACCATCCATCTCGGTTTCCTGAACTGATCTGAGACACATTAGTCCATGTTCTTTTATCAATACTGATCTCAACAACAAATGTTTCATTGTATCTCCCTTGATATCCAGATTGCCACCTCAGTGACAGTTGTTTTTCTTGTATGTTGGTTACATAGAAATTTATTGGCTTCATTGGCGTAACTGAAAAGCAATGATGCATAAAATAAAAAAAATAATAATGCTTGGCAGTATATAGCAAATTAGCAATTAAATTACTGGGATGATTTAGGCACATGGAAGAAAATTCTGCTTTGATTTATTTACCTTTACAATGAAATCAAATATATACATTTTCTAGCTATGATATCAACCATGAATTGTACCATTACAAGTAGTTATATTTAAATTCATTTCTACAGTCAGAAAATAAATCTGTTATATGTAATTGTTTATCTTTCTCATTGTAATGTATATCTGCATGTGTGTTAAACATTTGTCCATGATTCTAGACTGTATGATTCATTTTATAAAACAACATATTGCACAACTAACATTTGTCCATGATTGTAGACTAAACCTTAAGGTAATAATTGTAAACATGTTTACTTGGATCTGACTTCAGGTCATTGGTTTTCACCTTGCAAATTATATTGTCTACCTGATGTTTGTCAGGTTGGTTCACTAATATTTAAGTACAGACTTAACCTTGTTGACAGTTCTGGGTATTTTTCCATGAAATGATGGAGTCTTTTATGAAGAGGTCATTGCAACATAGATTATGGATCAGGTGACAATGTATATAAGGATGTTAACATCAGAATTATTCATTCCTATTTAACATCCCTAGTAAAATAAATCTTTTAGTTATGTTTAGTTATAATATTTGAGGATTTATTTATTTAAAATATTCATTAAAATTACAAAGTGCTCAGTGACTTTTCGACTAAAATGCTCACAATTTGGGAGTTATTGTTAATTAACTCATGGATGTTCTGGATTATATCATTGTGATAAGTCAATACTATTGGCACATCAGCACGTTCAATACTAGAATTCATTTGAAACACTCCATACAATTTGACTTGTGATATAACTTGTAGGATTATTTGGGATTTAGTTGACAATATTGTAAGTTACTTTCAAATTTTTACTTTATACTCTAAGGAAATTATTTGTTGAAATTTTCTAAACCAGAGATTCCACCAGGGTTTCACAACTACTTGTACTTTGTACGAGCAAGAATGGAAAAAGTCATTACAAGGGTGAATTTTACTGGTAAAAATGCAATTCCAACAGTATAATCAATCATTTGAGTAAAGTAGGGAAAATTAGTTTGTTGCATAAATAAAAAGATATGTATGCATTGCTGACCTTTACATGAGCTATACTGATAATAGACATTACAAATCAGCACCATGACAGTTAAGTGTAATCACTAATCGAATGTTCCACTAAAACTTCCCACTTTACTGTATATATTGTAACATTTTTGTACACATCAAGGAATCTGCCACCATGGCAATGTGGCAGCTTAGGGTAACCATTAACTTGCAGGAGAAAGGAAACTTAGATAACCTTACATCAAACCATACCTGCATAAAATCATTATAAAGATTTACTTTTCCAGAAATTGAGATCATAATGTTTGTTATATCTTTAATCTGCTAAAGTTGAGACACAACTACAGCATTGATGAAATATGACCTCCTACTCGCCATTTTCATTGAATGGCACATATTTAAACAAATCTACAACCTAAATGTATGTGAGATTAGGTGTCTAGCAGTCATGCAGTATAAACAATAAAACTCCTTCTAATGTTGCTTTACAAAAATTCCAAAATGTTAAATGAAAGTCACATAATGTTTGTAAATATAATTGAAGCATACTTAATTCTAGATATATTTATTCTAAAAACAATGACTAGAAACTTGTTGCTGTGGTAGCAACCAGGAGAAAACAAGATTCACCAAGCAGAGAGTAATGTGAAGGTGATAGTCATGTGATACCAACAAAACATCACTGACAATACAGGGGGTTAATGCTTGATGAATCTGGATTTCCCCACATAGCACTGAAATCCAACTTTTTGATACCCAATTAGCTCTGATCCCATACCCTAACATAAATGTTCAAATATCTAAAAGTGGGGTGGGAAGGGCCAGAGAAAACTCGGACTTATTAATCCCATTCCTTAATCGTCACTGACAGTTACCAACTTAATCCATAAACAATTACCAACTTTGCTTTAAAGATTACTTATTAATATACAGTTTTGGTGTTATCATGCATCACATAAAATGTTTTCTTTTAATGGCTTGGTTCAAGTGATCCTTCAACTTAAGCATGGCTTATAAGGTCACATGAATTATAGTCATCCATAAAGAGAAAATGGCAAGATCCAAACCAAGTCAATCCATTGGCAAATACATGTCATGAATTTGTTTTCAACATAATTAAATAAACAACAAAAGTTTTGAGTAATATCTATGAAGCAGAAATTTGGGTGCTTGATATTTTAATTGCTTTGCTCAACATCATTTAGTTACATACAACAGCACTTCAAGAAAATTTGGTTGAACCCTTTGATGGCAAGCAAATACTTGTGGTGAAACTAGTTTCAATGCTTCCCCACCTTTAAACTGCAGCATCAATACAATACTATTTCAGTAATGAGACAATCATTGAAAGTTCAGCCTTTTCTGTAAGATATCTAGGTTAACAGACTAGGGAAGAAGAATTGTACAGCTTGTCGTCTATAAAACTAAGCCACCTGAATCCATCATAGAGATAAGCTTGAAACAAGATAACCAGGTTTGATTTCAGATTCATAAACAGAACACTTTTGATGGTGATACAAATATAATGTTTATTGATGAATGGCTTGAATGAAAAAAGAATTATGATTCATGCCTGAGTGAATAAGATCCAAATATTGGACAAATTAACATCATCAACATGAATCTAATAATACAACATAAATGTGAATGCAAATAAATGACCTTACACAGTAAAAGGACAAAGCTTAACAATTTATTGTAATTTCACATGATGAAAAGAATGATGTAGTTTAGTTAAAATTGTAAATTTACTCAAATAGTAAAATATGAGGTATTTTACTCAAATAGCAAAATGATGAAAATAAAGGGACAGATATACAAAATATCTTTACACTCCCAATACACTGGGTACAACAAACCCTAAATTTAGCCCACAGCTAAAAGATTACTTGCATGGAGTAACACAAAATACTCCATCACTAAAAATGGCTACCAGTGACACTGGTCAATCAAGCATTCAGCATTATAGGTAGTCACTGACCACCATTCAATATCTTGGTCAATCAAGCAATTAGCACACACCAAATCGGTCAGCAATGCACATCACCAGCTACTGGATAAGCAACACTGTTCACATAGCTCTACAGCTGCTATGGTTCAACTTCATAGCTACTACGTTCAGCTTCTATGGTTAGCTCTAAAGAATGATACCATGTCAACTCTGATCAGCTGAAAATATATCTAACACTGTGTACTATGCATGACTCAGATATATATGATAAAATGTAATGTCATTATATATGATAAGTTAAATCTGTTCTGAATTGATGGTTTTGCATTTTCCTTTACTTAGTTTAAGACCACAGAGTTGTAACACTTGTTTAACATGAACTGTCAATCAAAAACATTAGAAAGCTTACATAAATAATGTATGACATAAATTTGAAAACTAGCAACAAATGTAATTACAGAAACTATGTTGTTCATCACTGGTATTTTGGGTTATTTTAAAAGTATTGTTTGGTATTCAACATATGCACAAACTTTGGTTTGGTTGTGCTATGTCCACTGCAAGAATGTTTGCTTATGATGCACACCTGAGAACTAGTTAAATGATATATGCCAGTCTGGTCATTTGCACAATCTTCTCACTTTGTACATTGCCATTCATGCAGGAAAGGACTCAGACAAGTGTGCGCAATTGGTTTTGTGGGCTGTTACGGGGCTCAAGAATCATTGGGTTTAATCACGTTGATCTAGTGTCCTTGGACTATTTAAGCAATTACAAGAGAAACTTCTTTCAAATGAAGATTCAGAGATTAGTTTTCCTATGTCTCTGATTGCACACACAAATTTTCAAAGGTTTGTGAAGTAACAACAACCAGTCTCCACCCTCCTCAGTCAATGACTATATGCTATGTACATATGAATTTTGTACTTGATCTTTGTCTCAAATCAAGTTAAAGTTATACATGACCTATGACATTTAGTATGTAAACAACATAATGCATATATAATATTTCTCTATCAAAGTGGATTAAATATTCAGATCATTATCAATAGTAAACAAGTTTTCTTCACTTTGAGTTAAAGATAACAATCTTGTTTTCGACTTCCTGAATAAAAATTTTATATAAAGTTGACAGAGTATTCTCTGGAAATGGTAGTTGCTACTTAGGTCAGGTAGAGGTGTATATAATTCTCATTCTTGCATTAACATTTAAAACAGAATCAGTCTTATTGCCGTGTTCAGTTTTCTATTTGGGTGGATTTATTTACTGAAATTATTACAGACTACAAAGTGCTCAAAATTATTCTTGGACTAAATCATTTATCTGGAACTATAGTGAATTCAGACATAGTCACTTTATGTTATACTATTGCAATACATCAAAAACTTCACTTTTCACCACAATGCATGCAACTGGCACATGAGCATATTCAAGACTGCAAGCATATGAATGCATTTAATATTGGAATGTATATGAAATACAACTGAAATTCAATAGAAACTTCATACATTTTGACTTCTAATATAAATTTTAAGACTATTTTGGATTTAGTTCACAATACTAAGTTTCTTTTATGCTATCACTTTGTATCCATGGGATATAAATTATTTGTTGATTTTTACAAAACTTATTGGTTTTTGCTCCTTGCTGTTAGTTTAAGAGCAAAGAGTAGTAACAATCTTTAAAGAGCATTGGCCATATTCCAACCTTTTTGTTACATCAGATCTGCATTATATGAGTAAAAGTAGTTATACTCACAAAATAAGAACATACAAGAATTATAAAGTGTAAAGAAGAAGTAATAATTTAATTACTCGAAATAGAAGTACTTCCATTTAGCTACGATTTCCCACCTACATTTGACACTAACCAAAAATAATGTACATTTATCCCTACAAGACATATACAGGCTTCGTTTTGATGAAAAATAAAATATAAACTATGGATAGGAAACATTTAGATGAAACTATTGAAAACCACTTTACTATTCAGTCTTATATTGATGTGCATGCTTGACATACTAAATTGTGTCGCATTCAAGACTGTCCATTGTTTTATTTTCAAAATTCCCATTAATACTGGTAAAATGGAATCAATGCTGGCTTCCCTATGTTGACTGACTTTGTTAAAAAAAAAGAAGAAATTAGCACACTTACAGGAATCCAAATGAACCAAAGCATTCTTCCTTGTGTCGGCCAACTTCATAAAAATAATCAGCGCACTTAAAATAATCTAAAGTCAGTTTCCTTGGATGGCTTGCTTTGTAATTAAAGAACATCTGTATTTTTTATCCTGTCAGTAAGTTTAAGCAAGGAGATTATTGTCATGCATGAATGGTGGGAACCTTCAAGCAATTGGGTGATAGGGTGATATTGTTGTCTCTTTTGCAATTTTCTTCTCTGACATAAGCAGTAGACACTACAGTAAGGATGCAAAATCCAACAAGCATTTACTACATATACAGAGGTCATGGATATATTTGACTTCTTTAATAAATTTTGCATGATGAAAAATAAGAAGAAAAAAAATGATAACAATGCAAGATTAGTTTCTATTTCTTTTTTTCAATTATGTGTTTTGTTTATTTTATTTTACCATGCAGTCATGTGGGGGGGGGGCACAAATTCAGCACAAAATTATTTTGTTTCTTATTTGTATGAAATAATGGAGCAAACATGATTGATGATATTGACTAGTTATAACAAGATTTCAGATCATGTGTGCACACACACACAACTTGAAAAATAAAAACAAGCAATAAATTAGCATGAGTTTCATATTGCAGCAAATAAACATTGACAAATGCTCTGCATTATTCTATCTCTCTCATTTCATTGAGTGTGTATTATATGCAGCAGTGTTGCAGCCTGAAGCCTAAAAGTAACTATATTTGTTATAATATCTCATGTACAGTGTTGCTACTTTTAGAAACATGTACATGTATTCTGTAGAATATTATCTGTTAATTATTATTCTTTTATAAATTAATATTGATAATTTGACTTTAAGATTTAATTTGAGAATGTTGTTGTGTAGATGCATATATTTTTAAGCACAACAAATAAATGTATATAAATAGTTTAATTAGAATGAGCAAGATATGTCAGTTTGTTTTTTCTCATGTATATGTATGTATCAAAGTATAATTGTTTTTTAAAATAATGTCAAGGTAGTTTAGGTTATTTGGTTTAGGTGTGTGTATATGTGTGTGTATGTGTGTGTGTGTTTTACACAGTTCTACTTGATGTTTAAAGAAAAAGAAATTGTTAAAACTATTGTCAAGGGCCAAATTGTCTTTCATGTTGGGCCGAGTTACCTTAATTTTGGCCCAAGTAGGGCCAAATTATCTTGAGCCAAATTTTATTTGGGCCAAATTCAATATAATCTGCCATAAATGGCAGAACATTCCCCAGTCCCTCATCATATTTAATCTTGCAGCTTCAATCTACTTTTTGTCTGGTAAACAGGGTATCTCACAAAGAACCATTTTGTCTCATCATCACTCTTTTGGTTACATCCATGTGCAACACAGTGCACGAAAGGTGTTGACAAAAGCATGATCATAAGATATATCACATATATATTTACATGACAAAATTAAGCACCTGAATGGATAGGTTGAGTAGAAGAGATAAATGTACGTCATATCCAATTTTGGCATGTAGAAACTATCGATCATTTGTAGAGATTTCCAAAAAATGTATTCATTTAGAAAAGCAGATTTTGAAGTCTAATTAAACATTTCTATGGTGTGCATGCTTAACAAATGCTTTTATATGACTATAATAATATCACACATTTGTACAGAATACATGGCCAGTGATCTCTTAAGCTTACAATAAAAAGGACATCAAGAAACATTTCAATTATATCGGAAGATATCATAACAAAATCTTGGTCCAATAAAGACCTTAGATATGAAGAGAATTCATATACCATTATTCTGATAAATTGTGGGATTATTTTGGCTGCAGCTTCAACTTTGTCTTGTGATAACCTAAACGAAGTTGTAGATACATTAAGATGTCTTTCTATCAACACTGTATATCATATTGCAATGAATGTGCCATAACAAATATTCAAGAGAAAGACATGAAAAGATGCAGACAGATTATAGACTATAAAGGCCTGCAACCCAGCAAATATAATTTGCAAGATCTGATTTTTTAATGGACTAAGTAATTCTAATTCCCAAAAAATAGCACCATGTACATGTAACCTGGACAGCTGAAGTGCAAAAACTGGGCAACACAAAAACACCTAAAAACAATAAAAAAGAGTTATTGTAAGGAAACTTCATCACTAGGAAAAGCTAAATTTGCTGAAAGTCTGAGAAATACCCATTAGGACCTGCAAAACCCAAGGATGAAATTCCATGGCAAGTTTCATAGCTACCTCCTAGGAGATGGACACAAGATTACCACATTTAATTTAGATATTCTGGTCTTCAACCGATACTGCAATAAATGTTCAATTTTACTTACGTACTCATTTGGATAAGCAAAGACAAACTAGTTAACACAATAAAACAGCAGTCTAGCTTTGAAGTAATGAAACTTTTTCAGAGAAATTGCCCTCTAACCTGATGCATCCAGTCGTACTTTAAACATCTTTATTCCAAGAGGATTTTCCAGGATAAGTGTATAGCTGTCAAAATCATCCATTGTTAGGTTTTGAATGAAGAGATGAGCAACCTGGACCTCAAGCTGAACTGGCTTGTCATAAAACTCATTGGCAGCTGTGGCAGTAGAGAGATACATTCTAGTCCTACTGGTGTTCATCACTGAAGTGCCATTTCTTTGAAATACAAAGTCCTTAATAGCAGGGTAGCTATAATATTGTATGGAGATGTTGATTGAATGACCCATTTCTTCTTCAAAATGATCATTTTCTTCCTTTATTATATATGGTATTCCTTGTGGAACAAGAAAGAAAAAATATTAATAACATAAACAATTTGCTACATTATTGTATTCCAAAACACAAAACTGATGTCTTTAACCAGGAACATAACACTAGAAGAATCTAATTCAGACTCTGGCATATATATGGACTGCCACATACCAGGAATGTCTCATGGACTGCCACATATCATTTGCTTTGGCACATTCTGTGCTAACATTTTTAATACAATGTTTCAGATTTAGGCTAGCTACAGATGCCAGACAGTGTCCTTACAATAACATGCAAGTTATAAGAC
>QKMX01047037.1:0-10062 GCA_003401595.1 Venustaconcha ellipsiformis
TCTTTTTATCACATATTTTTTATTTCAGTGGAAATTATTTTTCCACATTTAACAATTATGTTTAGAACATAAATTTTGAATAATATATATTTTCAAATTTTCATGGTAAAATAAAATGTCTTAAATACATATTTTTGTGTGTTCCTGTGTATCCATTTGTTTTACTTGGAGATGATTGTTGAAATCGAAAGCTGAATATATCGTTATAAACTTCTTTTTCTCCTTTGGTGGTTTTAACGGCAATATTAATACACTATTGGCTATATCATGACGAGGAAATTACGAACTGAAGAAGTTGTTTAATAACGTGACGTTGTATAAATAACTTTTAAATAACGTGACGTTGTATAACGTATTGTGTCGTTGTATAAATAACACCATTCCTCAATAGATACAATAAATTATCTGAGTTTATACGTAGATTGTAATATGTGCAAATTGAAAATTTGCTGCAATATTATTCTGGTTCTCAACATTATATATAGTCTAACTTTAACTTTTGAAGCAGATAGCAAAACACTGTGGCACATGGGTTGAATTCTTCACTCGCGTTTTTGGCTGCGTGAAACGTTTTACGTTAATTCACATGGAAATGCTGGTGTATGGTCAATTGGTATTTACCGGTAAAACATGTCAATAGCGCAATTTAGCACCAGCTTCATCAACTGTATTTGGAATAATAAGGGATTTTTACATGTCGAAATACTTAATGGACAAATCATAATTTGACCACACCGTGGAATACAACTACAGTATAAGTCACATGGGTCATGTATGTACATTTACTCATTTTAAATTAAATGTAAATTGTTCTTTAAAAAATTTAAGGCTAATTTTCTCTAACCGAAATCTATTCAAAACTAATTATTGCAATCTCTGCTCTTTAACTGTGACCAAGAAATTTCCAGACGAATATTATCTATCGTCAGGGACATTTATAATGGTGGCCATTTCCTAAACCTTGGTCAAAATAATAGCGCGTCGAGCGGGATCGTCACAACGAAGGGTAGTACGAATTCGTTTATCAATTTTCGTAGCTTTCATTATGAAGTCACAGTGCGCGACGTTCATTGTACTGGATCACACCTTTAGGTTCATTCGTCCAAAAATATTATGCGTTCTTTAACATTGATTTTGCTGTAAGCATTAGCGTCTAAATAATGACCTTCCAAAGGAATAATGATGTATACGAATTCAAATGAAGTGAATACTTGCCACTTCAAAGGTATGTCGAAACGATTCTAAAAAAATGACACCCATTACGGAAATAGTGTTGAATATCTACATGACCAGTGTGACTTGTACTGTACTTCTGTTGAAATCTAATGTATCACATTTTCCAACGAGTGATAGTTCCGTAGTGTATGCATTAGTATAGCTAACGGTATTACAACGTAAGATGTAAATGTAACATGCAATCACTCTTTTCTAGACTTCGGATTTATAAAGGTCACAATTTTAATCAAATGGAGCATTTTAATGCTTGACGTGAACTTTATACATATAAAATAATATAACCGAGGAAATGACGCGTACTTCTGTACGTTATAGAACAAGTCAGAGTTTCTTAATAAGGAGAGTTGATTGTGATCAAGATAATTAGGTTATTTGGTTTGAATAAAGTGTTTTGTCCAATGAAAAAAACACGGTAACCAACCTGGACTGATCCTATAACAGGATTCGAACCTGCACCAATTTTGGTGTAACTAATGTTTGCCATGATGTTTGTATTACAATTTTAGCAATTAGACTTTATCTAGTTGACAAGTTAGGAAGTTATAGAAATGAACTTTTGACGTACATCTTGGTTTTATGTTTATATCTTAGCTGTTTATATTATGTTGTTTACTTGAGAAATTACTCATTCTGCCCTTAACATCTTGAAGCACGATCATTGTTATTGTCGTGTTCAGATTTTCATAGGTGAAATTATCTATTCAAATTTGTATTAACTTGAAATAAAAAGTCCTCATTAATAATATTCGTAGACAGTAACATTAACTTGGAACAATAGTGAATTCAGGCAAGGACATTTTTGGATTATATTGTTGTGATAGATCAAAAGACTTTTAGTACACCGCCACAACACATGTTATTGGCACGTCCCGCACGTTCGAGACTGCAGACACATCAAAATATCCAGTATTGGAAAATACATGGAACACCACTGGAATTCAATTGCAACTTCATGCATTTGGACTTGCGATTGAATGTTTATGTCTAATTTAGATTAAATTTGCAAAACTGTAAGTTCTTTTTTATATTTTCACTTTTTAATTCTAGGTAAATAATTATTTTGTTGACAATTACAAAATTTGTTGGTTTTCGCTTACTTGTGTTACATAGTTTAATACCATAGAGTCGTAACAATAAATTTTCCCGTAATTTTTTCTTTCACTTCTAGTGCCCCAAACATGTTTGTAGACCCTAAAAGAAATTGTTTTCTCCGTGTTTTGTATAGCCATCAGCATTATGGCACGCAATGTTTATTCTTCATTATCATTAGGTGGAGAGAATGATAATGAATGTGTGGGAGTTTGCTTCGTTTTTGAAACGTGATTCAACAGGAACAATTTTTCGATATATTGTTTTCATTTTGTCTTATTTCAGGAAAAATCCCTCAATACGAGACACGATTTGATTATTTCCTTTTTAGTATTTAAGTTTTAAGTGGTTTTACTTTCAAGCTGTATGTTTAAAAATAGACCAAAGCCAATCTGGGTCGGCTGTCTCGGTATGTGTTTGACAAAGACAGTTCGTAATATAATGTAACCAATAATGTTTTTGAAAATGCAATTAAAAAGCAGCCAACCAACGAACATATCAAACAGCCCATACTATTACACACACAATACATTTTCATTATTACGATGTATTTTGTCGTACTATTTGCTAGTGTTATGAACCTCTGCGGCAGTTGCATCACTATGGTGTACCTTGTCAGTTTATTCAACCTTTGCGGTAGTTGTGCAATAGATCACATAAGTGCGGCAGACATATATATGCGGTTGACACTGTTTGCTTCGTGATAATGTTCTACTGACACTGTTTGCTTTGTGATAATTAACATGTTTTATGTAAATAGTTTACAGTCTTTGAAAAACAGTTTTGATCAATAGTATTATCTGTTTATTATATGGTTACAAGTAGAACAGACTTAGAGAATAGTCAGTTGCCAGTATATATCAGTCACAGCTCCCATCACAGCATACAAGTAGATTGCATTGTTGCAAGAACAGAGTCTATGATCAAAAAGTGTCAGTTTGTTCTAATATAATAATTACCCGAATGACGAACCCATTTTAACGCGAACATTCAGTTTGTCTGTCATGTGTATTTATAATTGCTTAACTTTCATATTTTCAATTCAGTTTTCGGTTGCGGTATAGATATATCCACCTGGTGGGGTTTCACTTAGGTCATAAATGAGTTGAGATTTTCCTCAGTCTTGGGTGGGTTAAGTGACGTAATAAGGGTATATGGCGCCCGGGGCGACGATGATGATGACTCCGCCAACGATTTTCCTGCTATTTAATTTTTATCAGCTGTTTTGGCACCACAAGACATCTGGCAAACCCGACCCACTCCCATTAGTACGCTACCGGGTAGGTTGAGAATATTTGAAAGACAATCTGCCCATCAGTGAGTTGACAATAAACTCTCAGCCGTGCTCATAACTATTCAAGGCGTCCAGCAAGGTCTTCAAATTCTTGGGATTGCGAACTTCATGGCTCTCATTTCCCATCTGTGTCCTCCTACAATAAGTTTTCGCATATGATATATATTTTCAATAACATTGCAAATTTTAAAACATTTCAAAATTAAAAACTTTTACAATTAAACAATTTTTGACAAATTTGAAGACATAAAATTCCGAGCAACAATTGTCTTTCTTACCTTCCAGAGTTTATTTTGCAGCGCTCGCAGCTGAAATGAGATGCCCAGGGTTTGTATCCACTTAGGCAGTTGGGCCTACACGTATCTGGTGGGCTTAAGGCCCATGTATCTATACTACTATTTATATTCCTGGAAAGTCCTAGAAGTTTCTCCAAGTTTACTGAGCATTGAATCTATGTGGAAAGTTCTGGACAATAGGTAAATTTCAAAATAACACTGTCCTGGCCACAAAAGCAAAGTCTGTGAGGAATAGTAGCCATTGTCTATACTTTTGAGGCATAATCAAGTAGGAAATAACATACTACACAGGAACAAAAACAATAAATTTGTTACACGGTGTTATCTTAGAACCGCAACTGTTATTAAATAGCACAAATTAAATTTCTATATTCCTTGACAACGGTAATATGTAAAGACGTTGATAACGTTAACAGTTTGTCTTTCTTATTTCAATTTACAACCCTTGCACGCTTGCACTCATTATGTCAAAATTTAACACACGGAGATTTCAAATCATATGTCAGTTCCAATATTTTATTTCTTCTAATTAACATAGACGTGTTTTAATAATGGGTGATGTCTGCACTACTAGTTGAAGGTATTTACAAAGTTACATTGCGATATATTAAACGATTTGGGAATTTTGCTCCAGAATATAAAATGTTTGGGGGTCGGAGAGACAGATGGAGTCCATTTATATATCTCCGCCAGTTTAGATGGGCATGGATAACGAAACAAACTGGCAGGTTGTGCGCAAGGGTGGGGTGTGATGGGAGAACATATGAAACTGATGAACTAATTTTCGGTTCTGACAAAATGTGTAAAATACTGCAGACTAGCCTTACTCTGCCTCTGGTAGCATCGATCTAAAAGGCACTTAATTTTCTTGTTTTGTTTATACTCTGTGCTGTACATCCAGAGATTGTAAATGCTAATTTTTAAATGTCTTTTTCAGTTGTACTATATAAATCAAACAACGGCGTGAAACGAATGTACTATGGAAATATAAGAACTAGATACCTACAACAGGTGTGTGTACGATAAGTGAGACTTGAATGAAAGATGGATTACATTTTTTCTACATCAGTTGAAAAGCACAGCGGTAAAAGAATAAAACAAAAGGGTCTTGACGTTTTGTAATTATCTCGCGCCATTTCTTGTCTCGGCATAAAGATAAATTACCTGGCTTTGAAAGATGTTTGGCTGAGAAACAAATGTGGTCTCATTTAGCATTCATTTGCTCGCTTGGCAGAAAAAGGTCTCATGTGATCGTTAAGGAGTAATAATAATTCTTCGAAGAAAGCACGAAAACAGGGAAAATCGCTGGGTTAAATTCTTGCTCTTGTAACATAACTGTATCATTTTAACTACGTTCAAATAGCTGTGACTTTGCTCATTTTATATTTGTTTTAAACATTTTACCTGTATCATTTTAACCACGTTTAAATAGCCTTGACTTTGCTCATTTTATATTTGTTTTAAACATTTTTGTTTACGGTTCACTGCTGATAACATACTTTGATTAAGATTTAACATGGAATATAAGATTATACTATGAAGATGTCATACAGGTTTCATACTTGGTGATATCCATAAAGATGTCATACAGATTTCTTTCATACTGGGTGATATCCATGAAGATATCATACAGGTTTCATACTGGGTGATATCCATGAAGATGTCATACAGGTTTCATACTTGGTGATATCCACGCATACACATGATGAGATTATGCATCTGATTTGTTCATCTTTTGCTATTTTCAGACTGTTATTTATGTGGACACTTAAAACCTCTAGCTATGAGAAAATAGCTGATCTACCAGGTGACCCCCATTTTCGAAAGTTGACAAACAGGCTCGAATTCCGCTCCTTAGGAAGTTCACTTTACCGCATGCATATATATACTCATGCATAGCTGAATATTTTTCACTCATTCATGTCCCCTAAATTTGTGTGACTTTCGTTGTAAGCGTCTATTTTACCCGTTTTCCTCAATCAATGAAGTCCCTGCCATTGACCACCTTGATCTGGAGGTTACTAATCTGGTCATGTATACGGACGTAATGAATGAGAAAATTTCCCCGAGACTGACACAAAAAATACAAATGTGGTCAGCATGACAGCAATACGCAAACAAGCTTAAAGTGATCCGAGACAGCTTTAACATGTTGATGATATTTCGTGGCATTGACAATGATCTTCTCCCAAAAATTCGTGGAATTCTGTGGGGCAACTACTACACATGAGATGAGTTTCAGAGTATAATCGCAAGCACCACCCAGGATCCATATAAATAACCTCACAATTTACTTGACTGGTGGACCGCAAAGTTATTTGCGGGTTTGAACACTGATCTGCTAGGTAAGTTAACAACAGCGCGATGTATATAATGTAAAAAGCAGAGACATTTGCAAATTATTTTATACAACAAATGATGACCGATGCCACAAGTGTGCTCCAGAACAACAGAAGAACTTCTCCTTAACTAAAAATATATGCGTGTAAAATATTGTGTGACGCGACAGACTGTTCGAGAAGGACTTACAGCGGATTTTGAATATAAGTTAGCAGCACTGATACAGCCAAGAAAAGAGATTGTACCCAAGGCTACCAGAGAAGTCAGTCAGCGTTTTTTTCCATAATATCGCTAGTTGTTTCGTCCGCGGATCAGGAGATCTTTTAACATTCACATAAGATTTGACGCTTACAAATACCTAATTCTGAACAGTTTTAAAAGAATATATGATGAAATGCGATTAAATACGAGCCAATGTTACAACAAAGATGCATGGCCATATACGGGGATACAGGGAGTCATCAACGAATAAGCAATACAGATTATATCTGGTCTGAGCTTCAGAAAGGCTATAAGCCTCTATCAAAGCATAGCTGGAAAACATACTGAACCATTGCTATATAAAAAATATGACGAGGAGCCTTCTGAATAAATTATGCCTTCCGATGGCTCTGTACCACCAAAACTGAAAAGATGTTGCCTCCTCGCAGGATTTTCTCCAGAAACCACCCTCACGTAGAAAAGTTTTCGTTGGTTATGGATGCAAAGTGGGACAACCAGATGGTCCAACCAACCTTATAGGTACAAACATATGTACGAGGATCAACAAGAGGTAAAGGAAATCGTGGATCGGTTGGACACTCTCCTGAGTCAGTTTGCAGTTGCAATAACGCTCTAGAAATCATCTACGTAATATATAACAATATTAAAGAGATGTATGCGAATTGACACCGGCTTAAATCCGTGGCATGGCTAAATATGTTTGTACTTCAATACATCTAGTTGGGACTTCGTTGATTATTAATGATAGCTATGTCAGGCGAAACTGGACAGATGTAAATATTGGGTTTTGTTTATCGAAATGGGAAAGGGTTGAAAAGCTGCAGAGAACAGTGTCTGTACGTGCTGAAATATTTCGTCCTTGATTATTATTTAGGATCGGTTTGATAGCTATCAAGTGAAGCTGGACAGGTGTATATAAAGTTGTTTTGTTTATCGAAATGACCAAGAATTGAAATGATGCAGAAACTGTGTTTGTACCTGTTGAAAACATTTGTCAGGATTTGAAACTTTGCAAAGATCTGTATATGAAGGGGAGCTGGATAATGGATAATTATCTAAACCCTAGAGGGGCTTGTATTAATAATAGACAACTTGAGTTGATTGGGTAGTCAGTAGTGTGGGGAGTGTTTCCCAGGCGATATCTAGTGGGCGGGACTATCGTAAATATTGTCCAATGTACGTGGAGTTAAGAGTCTATGGAAGACACGAAACCTTACAGGATGAATGAGTTTAAAAAGGAATTGGAATTCATAAAATTTTGTTTGATGCATCCAAGTAATATCGACGTCAAAGAAAAGATACATAGTTTCATTCTGAGGGTGCCTTATTTAAAGAAAGACTGAACATCTTTATCAAACAACAGGCCAACCATATAAGATTACTAAGTTAGTAGCAAATGACAACAAAACGTCATTAAGCGTTATCTAAATTCGAGTTAATTTTGATCCTTTACATGCTGATTTTACGTGGCTTCAAGTTCATATGATTCATGCTAAATATTCATTAACGTATGGGAAGTGAAACTACAAGATTGATGTCTACGTTGTTTTATCGTCAGCACTACTTTACACAGAATAACTTGCGAGCCGCTTTATCGCAAAGATCTTATTCAAGGTCAAATAACTAACATTAACATCCATTAAGGATGTACAGCTTCATAACAAATTAAAACGAATATCTATTTCAAAGCATTTGTTTCTTTACGAAGATGATATAGCTGTTCCGGCCATTGAAAGTACTGATTTAGCTATCTAACAGCTTGTAAGTGCCGTATGTTGTGATTCAATCATTCATAACACTTCGTGTCAAAGGTGTGGATAAATATTAAAGGTGCACGTGTTTTGTGTCAGCACCTTTTGGCGTTCATTTCCACACACAGAAAGATACATCCAACGATAGATTGATGAGAACCATGTTCTCCCTTTCAAAATGTAACTCTCTTTTCAAGAACAGCCAGTCCCATCGCCGTCTATATTTCAACACACATGACGTTGGCAGGTCGATGGGTCTGTGTAGAGATAACACGTTTTGACCTAGTATGGAAGACAGTTCAGACACAACGTGCCACGAATATCTAAATTCTGAATGTACGTAACCTCTCGGTCACTTTGTGATTGCATAGTGTATTAAATAAGAATGAAATGATAACATTGGCTGTACTTGTTCGTATCAACGAAACACGTGGGTTGTGTCTATTGCACCATTTTAATATACACAATCTTTAAATTAATACGACTTGTGTAGAGAAATAGCACAATCTTTGAAGAACAATGTTCTGCAGTTCCGATATTGATTTTAGGTGGTTTTCAGGAAGAAGTGAAGGCAGAGTATATATGTAATATGTATGTATCCATACTAGATGGCGTATTGACCATATAGAAAATATAGAACTTACAAGAAAGTCGGTGATATAGTTTTAAAAATATTAATGAAAGGAATGCCTTAATGGGTTTAGTACATTATATGGCCAAAGTAGCATGGCAACCATAAAACTAAAGTTGTGCTCAGTAGAAGTGTGCACAAGTAAAAAAACTGACTGGTTCCTCATTAATGATTTTAGACCATGAAAAACCACAAAAAGTTAACTTTTAGTCCATTATTATAGTATTGTGGCTTAGGTAAGATATTCAGGTCAACGACGGGGATCCAATACATATATTTTAAGTGCAAAATATGGCAAGAATGCATTTTCAAAATCCACTTGTTGTAAATAGGTAACAAACAGAGAATGTAATTCACCTTTCTTATAGTTAATTATGAAATTGTTTATAAATGTATGATAGGTGTAGATATTTGAAACAAAATCACCTACTGTATATTATTTTCCACTGAAACACAAATGTATAATCTTTTATAGTCCATTTCATGAATTTCAGTTGTATAAATACTTAAATACCTTTCTGAGCTTATATAAATATCTGTCATGACTGCAACATCTGTTATGATTGCAATATCTGCCATGATTGCAAAAAATGTTATGATTTCACCATTTTTCATTAATGCAATATCTGTCATGATTGTAGACTGTCATGTACGCAAAAGCTTAATTCAGATAATTTTATTGGCAGGTGTGAGTATATTATTATTTCGAAATGCAATATGTACTGAGAACAGTCTACGGTACACACAGCATATAGTCACGTAGAAGTCCCATTCAAAAGCAAACAGCATTGGTACTGATCAGATCAATATTTCACAGCAGATCGGGATTTATATTGTTTGTCTAAGAATCTGCACTCATCCATCCAGATATGCCGTAGCATAATGCAGCGGCAGATATGTCTCTATGCAGTATATACGTAGAGTATTTGTCATTTCGGGAGAATAAGTATGAAGTACTGTTACTATGTCTAAAACATGCAACGGTCACGTGAGACGGACAATGGCGATCTGTTCCAAAATATGACACTACTTAATAAATGTTACAGCTGTTTGTATTGCGTACCTTTTGAATCGCTTTTTATAAAATGAAAGGTATCATCGCAATTTTTATAAGACAACTGGTTTCATAGCTGAATTAAAGTTACATGTATTGTAGTATATTTTAAGTTGTTTTGTTGTTTTGGGGCTTAACGCCATATTTCA
>QKMX01047091.1:0-11211 GCA_003401595.1 Venustaconcha ellipsiformis
AGGGTGAAGTTTCCTAATCTGGAGATTAAAACCAGAAGGTAACTCATACTTTAGAAACACTAGGGACTACAAAATACCCCAATACCCCATTCAAAATTGGGCTTTAAAATTCTTTTCAAAATTTTGAAAACACTTGCAACACAATCAAATGGGGGATACAGAAACAAATAAAAAAGTAATTTCTTTTGGCTAAGTGGGGTAGGGCTTCTGTCTGGTGCGCACCCCCATAAAAAGCAAAACAAGTGAGTGAATCAAATTAAGAACAAGACAAATTTTTTAAAATTACAAACTGATCAAGTAAGTTATATGAGCAATTTGATACATTACAAGATGGTACCCCATACAGTTTTGGTTAATGTCACTTTTTTTACTAATCGTATAACACCACATAATCAATTAGGGTCAGAATAACATTAATTCATGTATGTATCCATGTGCTTTTTCCACACCAGATTGTATGCTGTGTCAAACATGCCACAAAAGAGATGACACTTATTTGTACAATTAGTTATGTACCATACATATAAGTGGTAATTCAGTTACACTTTTCTTTAGTTTTGATTTCAGTTATTTATGTTCTTCTGTGTTTGACATTTGAACAATGGACAAATTAGTTTTTATAGTTGTACACTGTAGTCACTTGCAAAGATGCCTTAGCAACCAAAATACAAGGCATTTTAATGTGGTTGGTGGTCTACATAAATGGAAAATATTAGACCAAATTCTTAGATTTTGTATATTTTGCACTGAATCCATTATTAGGATACCAAGACCAAGAAAGTAGGTAAGAGATTTTACTCAAGATTCAATAATTAATAAAGGTTAGAAGACTGAAATTACCAATACAATAGATAGTGAAGCATGTACAGTAAGACATGTGAGCAGAAAAAAATGAATATTCAAGACTATTTCTTTAGTAGAATATCATCATGTTTGTTCCTGAAACATGATGCAATTATTATAAATACCAAAATATATGGAAAATGGTACTATTGCCTTCATCATAAAATGCTGCTTATGACCAATTCAGGCCGTCACAACATGTTTTAACTATTGTCAAGGTTATTCAGGGCTAACTAGAATCCATTTTTCTATGCAAACAGTATGTGCAGAAAAATAGTTCATGTTCAACTTCTCGAAGCTTTATTCAAAATCCACTTCCTCTTGCCACTAAATGGAGTATTCATAAGTGTCAATAGTATTTCATATTCACTACGTACTGACTCCATATTGCTGTACACTGCATCAAAGTGTGGGCAAAAAAGTATGACATTGTTTTCATTGAAAGTTTTTATTTCACACACCCACTGAAAGAAACGGGGCATCACTATTACCACAAGTCTTAGCAATTTCATCATAATCAGAGTGCCATCCCCAATGCACCTGTATTGAATTGTGTATTACCAATTGTCCTTACATGTTTCTTCAAGCAACCCTGTAAAACTAAACATTTTTTTTTATCAGATACTGTTTTTTTGTAAGTGTTCCATTAAGTGCCTTGCCTGACTAAACATTTTACAACATGCTTTACATTCGTATTGCTTTTCTCTGTGAAGTCTTAAATGGCTGTTCAGGCTTGTTGTATGATGAAACGCTTTACCACATAATTCACATTTATAAGGTTTTTCTCCACTGTGGATTCCCAAGTGTCTCTCCAGGTAACCAAGTTCTCTAAACATTTTACCACATACTTTACATTCATAAGGTTCTTCTCCATTGTGGATTCTTAAATGTCTTTTCAAATGCCCTGCTTGACCAAACAATTTACCACAAATTTCACATTTGTATGGTTTTTCGCCACTGTGTGTTCTTAAATGTTTCTTCAGGCTCCCAGTATCACTTAACATTTTGCCACAAACTTCACATTTACAAGGTTTCTCTCCAGTGTGGATTCTGAAATGTCTATTCAGTCGTCCCTTCTCTGAAAACATGTTACCACATACTTCACATTTGAAAGGTTTTTCTCCAGTGTGGATTCTTAAATGTGTCTTCAGGTTCCCAGCTTGTCTAAAGGCTTTACCACAAATTTCACATTTGTATGGTCTTTCTCCACGGTGCATTTTTAAATCTTTCTCCATGCTCCCAGTATCACTAAATATTTTAACACATAATTCACTAAATATTTTACCACAGAATTCACACCCTAAGGCTTTTCTCCGCTGATTCTCAAGTGTATCCTCAGTTTTACTGTCTCAGAAAAAAATTTATCACAGTCCAATTGTACAGATTTTCTCCACTATGAATTGCTAAATAGGTTTTCTGATTCCTAGTGTGACCAACCATTACACCAAAAATTTCACATTTATATGGTTTTTATCCACGATGAAAGTTTAAACGTGCCTTATGGTTTCCATTAATACTAAACAGATTCACATTTGGGTTTTTTTTGCTAAATAACGCATTCCTACATCTGTCTTTACGTTCTTAGTATATCATTCTATAAATAGGACTGCGACCCGAGCTCCCGGGTCCAATACGCGTGAATCAATCACAACGAACGCAACCATTTCTACCACAGGGGTTCGTTAAAAAAAAATAATTAAGAATATCCGCCAATTAATCAGCCCTAGATTAGGCGAATACTCCTAATTTATTTTGTAACGAGCTACTGAGGTTTCTCCAAGTCGCGCGTCCATGAGATGCGCATCTTTTTCTGCCCTTGTCGCAGACTTGTGTTCGAAGGAAACTCATAAAATTTATGGATCGAACATTTCATTTTTGGTATGGGGTAAAGGTGGTGTCGGCCAGAAATTTTATTGAAAATGTTTTTATTGTCGCAACATAGCTTAAAAGGATAATATCACGATTATGCAGGTGTGTGCGTGTGTGGGTGGGGGTGGGGGTGGGTGGGTGTGAATCAGTGTTTACATGCAAGGGGATGGGTGCTTTTATTTCACATTTATAAAAAATTATGTAAGTATTATGAGGCATTCTCCTGTGGAATCCAAAGATAACTTGTTCAGTTCTGTTTGGTGTAAATATAGTCTTATACATGCATTCAAACGCAAAATGATTCAACCAAAATCCACAGGCCACCACCCAGTAAATATGGATTGTCAATTCTTTAGTCCTGCTGTGAAAATTAGTATTATCGATTTCTTTCCTGAAAAAGACTCGAAGCGATGACCTAGAAACTGACTTAACGTAAATGTAATACACACAAGTATATTGCGACTTATTCAAACACAAAATATAATTTTTACTTAGAGGCAGAACAATACAACAGCTGCTCTGTCGTTGACACCTGCATTGGTGTTTTCCGTTTTGAAAACATTGAATGTTCAAGTAGAAGTACCTCTTATTCAGGTCACTGCAGTTTTCGGTTTGTCATTTGATTTCAGACTCGGCCAGTAGGAGCCGCGGTAGTGAAAGATGATATAGAATGAAATTTTACCTCCCTTGTATCGTAATCATTTTCGATGGCACGACAAGCAGATCGAATTGTGTCTTCAAATATTCGGAAAAAAATCTCTACATTACTGTCTTAGTAATCAAAACCCCAAACTCTGTGACCGTTCTTGTTCAAGTATTCTCTATTTGAGTCTCTTTAGTTGTTGTATGGGCTGATTCGACCTCATGTGATAATTATATAGCTCCCACCTGGCCTAAAACGGAAAATCCTATATTAAAATGGTCGAAAGGATTAGCATGGGAATGGTAAAATAGCCTCAAATTGTATTGCCTTAAAAGGGAAATAAATATTACGTCGTAGGTTTAAGGCCATAGTGGCATCTCCGTGTAAAGTTTTTTCTTCAAGTTTAATCGTTGTCGTCAACAACAAAGACAATCACTTACACAAAACATACAAACACAAACGGCAATTATTGAGTGATATCTCTTTTTTCTAGAGACGCGAGTAGCCTTGACTTCGTAGAAACTATCAGTTCTTTTGTCTGATCATTGGGGATCCAATCTTGATGGCCCAAATTTTCTAATGTTTTCCTGGACCTTCGTCTAGTTGGCATATAAGTGTAAAAAGTACATTTCCTTCTTCTCACGTTCCTCCTTTTCTTTTTTCCTCCTTCCATGTGACCTTAATCTTCTCTGCTTCTGTTACAAGACTCCTTTTTGTTTGAAGTGCATTCATACAAACTACTTATATTTATAAAAACCGGGTGAATATAACCCATTATTGTTTTAGTGATCTTAATCGAGTATAATGTTTTAGATTGAATTTTTTGCCGGTAGTCAAGTTGATCAACTTTGCATATTGAAGGAGTTATTAGCGAAATAGGTTTTGGAGGGCATATTGAAAGCCTACAGGCAAGTTTATTCTTATTTGAATGACGGTTTCTCCGGGTCCCTTACCAGGTGTGTGGGTATTGGTACAGACGTCTTAGGCAGTTCTCGATTGGTCCTAGTTCTATCAGGTCCTCGAAGATGAGACTATTCTTTGGTCTTCAGCGAAGTATAACTGTTCCTACTGGATCTTGTTGTGGACATTCAGGCAGTTGCCGATTAGCTTGGCCAAGACGACGGAACTTCGGTACAGTCTCTTCCTCTGAACCTGATGTAGTTTACTGCGTTTCCCCGTCGTGTTTTGGATGTATTGGTCCACTCTTTAGAATATATTATTACCCGTAACATCTTCAATATATCGTGGTTTTAATAAAGGCCACCTAGTCTCATTGTGCATGCTGCCTTTTGGAAGTACCAGAATGCTTCCAGGCATATATTTACTATATTCTGTTCGTTAATAACCTCTGTTGCCGTCAGTGTCTGGGTCGATGTAACAGGAGGTGGGGGTTATATTCTCTCAGGCACATTTCCTCGGGTTGATTCTACATTCTTCCGCTTCTCTTTCCAGTATTTCTGAGCCTACTGTGTTTGCTTTCTTTGGAATTTTGCGGTGGTCTTAGTAGGGGTGGTGTGATTGCTCGAAATACTGCGTCAGGGCTGCTAGGCTGGGTCGAGTCTGTGCAGATCGCTCTCTCTGTTTTCTCCCTTGTTAGGTCTCAGCTGGTAGCTCTTTTCTTGTTTGCACTATCTTCTCATATCAGCAAATGCGTGGTTCGTTTAGCTTGAGCTGTAGGGCTCCACATTGAAACAATACTAAGACTACACACTTCGAATCATTTCAGGACCGTGTTGGGATTATTGATTCCATCTTTAGGTATATTACCGCTTGCTGTCTATTTCTCTGCTAGCTGAGAATTGACATAGGTCACCAGACTCATGATGATAGTGATCTTGAATTGGAATTTAGATACGTGTGCGGCCATTCGGCCATATACGACTTATTTTTGCATGCACAGAGTACCATTTAATTATTCGTCAAATAGCTGTTAGACACCAATCCAGTGCATTAAGGTGTGCACTGCAGTGCACTCATCTTAATTGTTCATTTCCGGGCGAGACATAGGCGGAGAGGTTGCACGAGGAGTGAGCATCGAGGTCGTTGGCGACCTCCAGATGGTCCAGGATTGAAATTTTTATTTTATTGCTAAATAAATAATGTCTTCTTGCACCTACATAATTTTGAAAGGGAAAGCCCTCTACCTGTGCATGCCAGGTTAGTAACTGTTAAAAGGGTAGAAATTGTTATCTTAAGGATCGGATAGTGCCAAAGATTGCAGTATTAAACATTTCCGGAATTTGTAACTCTATACTGTTGGTTTGTTTGAGTTTGATATCATGCAATCAGTGCCACTTTGTACCATTGGGCCAGATGTTTCGGGTTACTAATCAGCTTTGACGTTTTAATGTTGACAGAGCGTGACTGAAAAATGTTGCCAGAATTCCTCCCTGATTTAGTCTCGTTCAAATTAGTCTTTTGAAGACACAATTTCTGGTTGATTAATTTTAGCTTGTATTTTTATAATCAGTTTCGGGATGTTGGTATATATCTCCCATGCAGTTCCACTGCCAAACGCGGATTATTTATCTTGTATCCACGTTGTGTGCCTCCTACATACCTCTATATTGTGTCTGGCGGCAGCATTTGGTGCTCTTGGTACCCTGTCTTTGATCTGTAATTTGGTTAGGGAGATTATTTAGTTACATACGGTATCGGCGTGTCTATATTTGTCTTTATTTATAGTTAGTTTCAGTACCCCGTTGATAATATCTCCGATAAGTTCCAAACTTTAAATTCTGGAATGTTTGAGTTGGATTACTTGGTTTACTGCTAGTTGTTTCTGTTCGGTATCTTTTTGTTATAAACTGACTTTATTGAGGACTCATATTTTGCTTCGTAACCCCTCAAGGGTTGTTTGGGGGCAGTGGCGTTTGTCACTGCCCTTTTCCTGTTTAATGAGTGGGGATTCGCTAGTTTTATTGTGGAAGTTGTGTTATCTTTGTGTGCGAATTGTTTACTTTTCATTTATTTTGGGAGAGACTTGTGGTTTACTTAAGGTAGTTTTTGTTTTTTGATGAGTTGGGTTTGTTGCTGCTTTCTGGGTTATTGTTTGCTTTGATTCAATTTGTGATTCTGTTTGATCTAACGTTCCTTACGATAATATGTTGGTGGATTTGTTAATGAGAGTTCCGTCTAGTCTGACGCGAGGTTTTGCAACTTCGTATGTTGCATTATTTTGTAGAATATATTATATAGTTTTATTTTCCCTTACTGCACATGGGCATTAACTGACAAAGATGGTAGGGACTCCCTACAATTTACACATTTTTGATCTTTGTATTTGCACTTTCCTTGGTGTGGACCAACATAATTAATTAACCTTGATCTGAATATCAACTTACCGCAGAAATGCCTCCACCGTTCTTAACGCAAAACACGCGGTTTGTTCAGATATTCGTGCACCCGGTTAATGTTTGTCTTATTGTTCCAGTCGGACTAGTTGTTGGGTGGGTGGGGTGTGTTCTGAATTGCAGAATTTAGATTTTGGTCTGTTTGCCTTTTTTGGTATTTGTGTGTTTTGCGGTAGGGTTCCGACGCGTTGGTTGTGCCATGAGGCTGATAGAGACGACCTGTTTTGTTGGTGTAACTTACGACCATACTTTCGAATTTTTTGTTGGCGGTTCTAGTTGTTGTGTTGATCTCTTTATTATTCTTTTGAATCCTGTACCATAATAGTTTTATTGACTATCTTTCTCTGTATTTATGCTGCGAAATCGTACAATTGCTCGATACTGAATGATTTCATGCTTTAAATTATAAGAGATAACAAGATTTGTATACTACATTATTTGCATGTCTTTCCTTGATATATATTTCCTCTTATTTAAAATGTTCTTTTAAAGTAGTCTGTGCCACAAATAACTTGCAAATAGTAGAAGAGGAACCTACAATTCAGCTTTTACACAAAAGGTGTTCTTCTCAAGGACAAAATGGGGCAGACAAGCTAAGAAATAAAATATAAGGCATTTTTAACAGAATGGAGTAGAAATGGCCGTTTTAATGACATTCTTTTTTGTGGAAATACTCCTTTGACATTAATAAGGATTGTATAAAGGACGAAGACGTGCACGCATGCCTTTGCGACATATGAATGCGTGATTTTAAGTGCATAATATACAGTTCTCTGTGATCTGGAAAGTTTTCGTTTCCTTTTCCCTGATAATGGCGGTGGGGAGGGGAGGCATACTTTAGGATCAGATGAGACATGCAAGTCAAAGATTGGCAGTATTTTTATCCACTGTCTGATTATTCTAGTCCTACTTTTAGAGGGTCTACTGCTTGACTATATTGCACGTTATCGCAGCCTGCTTTCTTAGTGCTTAGTGCTGAGATTGTTACTGTTGGTTCTACTTTATTTGAGCTTATTGTATTTGTTTTTTGTTTTTCGTTCAATAACCTCATTATAACTTCGGCTTACGTGTTGGGATTTCCCTTTATTCCTTCTTATTTGGAGTATTGTTTGGTGAAGTGGAAGATTCAGCGATATAGACAGTTTCGATCCCCCTCCCCTTGGCAAGTTGGTTTTGATTTAAATATGTATTATTAGGTCTAGAGTAGAAGTAACTTGTCATATAATTGGATTTTAAGGAAGTGTGATGATTCTGCCCTGGTACACCTCTACTAACCAGGCCCTATTTAGCAAAGTCACAGAGAATTATCCAGTGATCTATAGGGGCTAGAGTATTTGCAATGATTCCGTCCAGGTGCATGCTTCTATGGCACTTAACACCGTTTTCTAAGCTTGCCTGAAAATCTCACAATGCACTGGACCCCAGCTCATAAGAGAAAGGAACCGCACTGACTGTCAGATGCCTCTTCCTTACTATGTTGGGGTAGGTTGTCTGGGTTTGTTTAATGCATGTTACTTCACGTAGAGCTACTTCACCTTCCAAAATTAAACAAAGATGCCCCAAATCTTCCTTCATATTATACTGACGGAATAGATCAATACCTCCCTCGTTATGTCAGATATAGTTCTATCGGAATTCAAACAGATATCAACGGCTATCAGTCTAACTGGCCATGACAGACTATAACAAAACCAAATTTCACAAATTAATGGTCCTGCTAATGGCTATTCCAACACACCACCGATACATTAGTTCCAGAATCGTCTCAATTACACAATGAATGAATGAAATTCCTTACACTACGGTATTTATAACAAATACCCACAATAAAGTGGTTATCATACCTGACCTTATATAAGGTCGGTGAATTAACACGGATTATCGTAAATCATCTCAACTAAAATAAAGCATGTAATTCTACATACATAATTTCATATTATACTCGAAACTATACATTCAAACGATTCTTTAACGTATATAAAAGAAGTATCGTGGTACAAATTCAGATGAATGAACTCAACACAGATATACTCACATCAAGAAAATTGATCTACGAATTTTAACAAATAAATCCATGGAAACCGAGCAAATAAATCAACAAATTATCATATTATTATCAACGAAATAGATAAGATTGGTTCAAATACCTTGTGCTTCCAAGCTTTTACTTCCAGAATTGTGTCTGACGGTTTTCCAGACAATCGTTTCCCCAGGATAATATTATATGTGAATTTACTTCTTAAATTCACTCGGAGTCATCTTACAATTGTTTTCGGTTGTAGAAAAGCTTAGACTGATTTCAAATTTGCGATTTTCACATAAAACCCAGAAATTTCATGTGGAACCTCGCCCCTTATTTTAGCGTAACCAATCTCAATGAAATATATTTCCAGCCTGAACTAGGTTCAAATAATGCAGTTCGTCTGACTATGCAGATTGGCAAATACTAGCAATTTTTCAAATATAACAACTCCGCTACAGATCGGAGTTGACCCCCGACTGCTTAGTTTAAACAAACGTAGCCTTTATTAAAAGTCACTAAACTTATGCCGGAGACTGTACTAATCCGTGCATTATGACGATTTAAAACGCGCAGGTCTCCATAAATCTAATTAATCGTACACGCGTCTAACTAAATATGTTATACAGAGATCAACATAAAAATTTACCCCATTTCACTGACAATACAAAGTTTGGCTCCGAATATTGAGACAAAGGAGTAAAGGAATAAAAAAAGACTTTATTATTTTGGATTCCAAATTTCTTTTTTTAACCGTTGTTCAGGGAAATGTTTACGTATTGTTATTTTGTTGCTAGAATGCAGAGATGGTTGTGAAAGTCTCGCCAAACAGTACAGTTTTTGACCCGTAGATTTACGTCTAAGTTTGTAACTTACACTACGTTTTGATTACAGAAGTCTAAGATAAAGTGGTATGGTTCTGGTGGCGTGCTAGCTGGCTGGCTGGCGTTGATGGCGGGTGAAGATTTGTTGTGTAGCTGGAAACGGCGATGGTGTTGGTGGTTACTGAGCTCTAAGTAAAAATGCCAGACATTGAATCAACTAGCCAATGAATGACTCCAGGACTATGGTTTACATTTTATTGTCTGAATTTTTAAAAAAATATTTACTGTTTAAAATATACAGTTCAATGTATGGTATCTACGTTTTAGTTTTGTACGTCACTATGTTATAATTAATTAAAGAAATCAAATATAATATCTTCACTGACCTAGTTATTGACCTCAAAGCGGTGGCATAACGTTTATTTATATTGTTAATTTTATATTTTTTAACGTACGCTATTTAAAACATAATATTTTTATATTAGCTTATCGTGTTACTTAGTTCCAGTTACTTAAATAATCAAACTTAAGAACATAGCTAGTCGGCTAATAACCTCAAAATTGGTCGATAACTGTTTAGTTTTTAAATTTAATCGTCATGTAAAAATAGCGTCATGTTGATACAGGATTTTATTTTAAAATCGTTGATAATAAGGTCATCATTGGCCTATCATTTGGTTTTAAAATTGTGTGGATAGTACGGTCATGGTGATTATTAAACTATTATTATCATCCAGGGAGCGTAGGGTGATGTCTTTTAAAAAATTAGAACTCCGATTGAGGGATCTGGATATATGCGGTCTATTCTACGGGTAGTATTATGGCGACCAATATTTATAGTAAGCATTAAGGAGCTTAGGTCAAACTTTTCAAAACATGTTTATGGATATTATGGTGCTCATTTCCAGAATTACTTTTTATGCTGGTAGCATTATGCTCATCTAGCACTTTTGAAATATTGGTTGGTGGGGGATGATGATTTTGAAAAAAATAAACGAATTGAGGTATTTGGCCATTGAAGAATGTATTCTATACTACTGGCTATATTTCTGCTCAGTACTTTGAACTGACAATTAAACCCGGATGTGTATTAAGATCTGTGTTTACCTTTACTTGTTTTTCCTTGGCCAGGTAAAATATTGGCAATAAAAACTAATAAAGTACGGGTATGAGGTCTAATTACTAGCTATTTTGACGGTTTTATTAGGTATATAACGTATTGCTTTGTAGCTTAATTTACTTGTGCCTAAAGCAGAGAAGTTTAAATGCATCAGGTAACATAGATGTATGAGTCATACTAATATCGTTACAAATAAAACTGCTGTTGTATGACTTTCGGTTTTGATGCAAAACAGTTCAATATTATCTCTCTGAATTATCATAAGCAATGTATACTCTCATTCTGTCAATATCATTGATTTGCAGCATGTGTTGTACATGAGTGAGCTATCTGTGTGTGGTATTTTCTCATTTGCCTTTCATTACAAATTCTTCATCTTTAGCATCCAGTAGTGAATTTTGAGAGGATATGTGCTATACTAAACCACGCTGCGATGAATAATAGATATAGACACTACACATTTTGCTTGTATAGAGTCAACATTGAATTTCTACTAGTGTTGTTTCATCTCTCTCTCTCTCTCTCTCTCTCTCTCTCTC
>QKMX01047113.1:0-10589 GCA_003401595.1 Venustaconcha ellipsiformis
CTCTCTCTCTCTCTCTCTCTCTCTCTCTCTCTTTTCTTGGGGTCAACAACCGTCTTTTCTGTAGACTGTGATCTTTTCCCACTGTGTAATACAGTATGGAGCTATTTGTTCCTTCAAAAATAAATAATATAAACAAAATATATAGTACTAAACCTAAATCAGCATTAGTTTTTTTCTCCTCCTGGAATCTAACAAAATTCCCATTCTTTATGTCAGATATCATCTTTCATAATTCAACAGAATTAAGCTATAGTGAGATCGCCACCTGATACACACTCATCTTATTATTTAAAAAACAAAAATTATTTTCTGGTGACAACTTGCATTCCTATTGAGAACCTGACATAATTAGACTTCTCAGATAAACCATTACACCCTCTTGGGCAATAAATCACCAGCTAAACAATGTCTGTCGACACACGTCCCTAATGTTAACACCGTCGATTATCGGTTGAATTAATGGGCTTAACTCCTTGTCCTAACTACATAACTTTGCTATATTAATTCACAAACACTTCCAGACATAAACAAATTAATTCTCAGCAAACATGATACAAATCGTTTGAAACAAATAAATTAATTCTCACAATGCTTATTAGATATTAATGCATGAAATTCCTACGATATATGATGTCCATTACAGAAAATCAATGTCATTTGTCTTCACATTAATAACATGTATCTTTATTTTCTCTCTTATCCCTGTCCAGAGGTTCCCTTTTTAACGTCGAGATATTCCGAAGCCCATTATTCTGATAACCGACTACTTTCTCAGCGACCTCAGTGTGGAATGCTTTAAATGCTTTAAATAGTATGGAATAGCTGTTCCAGAAAACATCTCTGACTTTATGATAATAAATGCTGTATATACTCAGTTCAACAATGAGAGATTACAAGGATCAGATTCCATTGTGAAACGATGACATGATTAAAAGGTGGGTGTGTCAACATTATGGCTATCGACATGAACTTTAACAAGCTGTCTCTCGTTCTTAAATTTTTTGCCAAGAGGGACGTTTAAATTTAGGTCCATACTCCACTGTTGAGAATTTCTTAGTAAGTGTGGGGTGTTAAGCACTCAAAGCGGCGTGACAGTTTGTAATTTTTAAATATTTTCACGATTTGTAAAAATATTACGTAAACAAAGTTTTGATTTTATTTTCACTATTAATAAAATTTATTTGCAATTTCTTAATTTGTTCCGACATTTTTCAATCTAGACTCAATTCAGTAGAATTTGTTTATTTTATTTTTCATTTGTTGGTCTTTTATCAAAAATGTAAATTTGTAACTTTTTCACTTCCAAACAATTTATAATTTGTAAAAAAGCTTTTAGAAAGTTTAAAAGTTTTTAATAAGTTCAAAAAATGTCTTCAAATCTCCGATAAATAGGTTTTAGTTCATCACATTTTAATTTTACTATAGTATCGACAGTATTTTCATAGTTTCCCGGATTTATTCAGTCTCCGATACTTCTGTATGAAGTTTTGAATTCTCGTTTTGGTTTAGTCTAAGTGAGACCGTTACATTTGTTCTGGATACTTCAACATTTTGCAAAATCCATAACAGTTTCAGAATTTTATTAATACTAGTACCCTAGCCAAACTGTGTATTTTTTGTTGTCTTATTCAGTCTCCAATATTTTGTTTCTTAATTTTAGTGCCATGTGTCTAATCCAAGTCATTTTGATAATACCTTATCGGACTTGTATCATTCATCACTAATGTATGTGACAGTTTTCTGAATTTTAATACTACCTGTAATGAAGGCTACACATTTGTTCAGATTATTTTTCGTGTTTACTAAAGTCTCTGACAGTTTTGGAATTTTAATCTTCTCAAGGTCCCTGACAGTTTAAAAATTTTAATACTACGCGTAATGTAGACTAGATATTCTTCATGATTTATGTTTCGTGTTCGCTGAGGTCTATGGTGAAGTTTCGAATTTCTTTTACCACTTTTAGTCAAATTAAATTTTTTACATTTATACTGGATTGTTTTTGTGTGTCTCTGCTGAAGTTTTTGACAGTTTCTAAATACTAGTACTACTGTATTTGTCCACCATTTTAATTTTAATATTTCGGATATTTCTAGTACAACTTTATAAGCAAATACAGCAACAGTGATAAGACAAGAATACTCACAATTAATACAGATCGATCGTGCATTTATGTATAGATAGACAATATTTACACTTACTATAAGAATGACAGAATAATTAAAAACTTGTTTTCCAAAGAATTTTCCTTTTGGAATTCATCAAGAATCTTATTCACAAGGAAACTTACACAGTTATATTATAATCACTAGATACATAACATCATATTGACCAACGAAGAAGTGTCTGTTTATGACAATAAGTGCTTATTATATGACAACTTAAATACACTGCCATACGGTCACATGAATATCTTGAAGCGAAAATGAATCTCAAGTCTCATTAAACGTTTGTTTCTTTTATTGCGTTTCAATTCTATACAATCTCTGATGTTGTTCACCTAGAACTAATTGATTTTATATAACACCATGAAAAACTTTGTGTTCTTGCTGTTAAATGCAACAAAAACAAAGGTATTTTTCATCAAATAAGTTATGAAAGTGATGTACTTTTGCACAGTCACCCACACAGATGTCTACCACTTAGTTAGGTTTAGTGAACTGCATTCGTTTTAATGTCATCAAGAGATTCCCACAGGCATCACTTAGATACACATCAACAAGTAGCTCCACAGTTTATCTTCTCGATCAATTAATATTACCATTTTGTCTTATAAAATCCTTTTTCTTTTGTAGGTCTAAATGCACATAAATTTTGGTGTAGCCTAAATAGTTATTGCATTCAGTGTGAAATATGTTTAGTGCATACAATATTTTACTAGAATTAGTCACGCCACAAAATTATCCTATTTTGGCGCTCTTTTGATCATATTTATTGATGCAAAAATGATATTAAATCTGATGTGATTGCTTTGACTGTTAATATTTCGATAGAATAAAAAGTTTCTTTTCTGTAGATATAAAAATGTTGCACATTGGCCATTGACAAAATCGTATGTGTGTTTTGTTGTTAATCAGAGGGAAACAAATTCGTTTGATATAGTGTAGGAATATGTCGAGACCGTCAGGCCGAGACCTATGTTCCAATGCCGTATCAAACAAATTCTCTCCTCATCCCGGAACAAAACGTTTATATGGATTTGTATTTATTACATATAGTCTTTTAATTCATATATTCTTTTCAACATTTTGATGTATACTTTTAAAAATCGAAGTTATATTAAATATATTGTACAAACCTAAATTCAAATGTGCGTATTTGGTGCTATGCCACAATTTATTGTGTGTATTGATGGAGTCGGACTGTGTGCATTGCAGATATGGATTTACTATCTAGCTGTGAAGTTTTAAAGATGTTGTATGGGATAGGAGAATGGATTTAATCAGCATTCAAAGGCAAGTGGATTTTTTCCTGACACCTCAAATGGAACATACATTTTGTTTCAATAGTGACCCTTTTTTTCACTTTCTCCTTACTGGATTCAAACTCTACTTCCAAGCAATCAATAATTAAATGCATTCGATTTTAAACGGGATGCACGTTAATTTACAGTGATTTCAAAAACTCAATTTTTATTTTTTTATTTTTCATTTATTACATTAAATGTTTGATTCATCGAAATTGAAATGATAATTTAAGCATATATTTTTTAAGAAATTGAAGATTCGGTTTCTTTCTAAATGAATTTTAATATTGTTCTGATTTCCTATATTTATTTTTACATTGAAGTCATAAGTACTTAAACTGTAATCAAACGCTCTACTCCTTTCTGTGATACCTTCATGTTGCAAACGTTTGTCATTTTTAGGACATTCTTAAGTGTCAAAATGAGAAAGACAAGACATTCTTAAGTGTGAAAAAGAGAAATGCAAGACTTTCTTTAATGTGAAAAAGAGAAAGGAAATGCATTCTTATAGGGTGAAGCAATAGATATAACCGAGTTTGAGAAGAAATATAATAAATATAAATCTTATCAAAAGTGTACATGAAACTTATTACATATGAAGCAACTATTTTAAGAAAACATTTGAAACAAAATGATGCATGAACAACAAGGACTACAAGGGAAAATGGTAGAAGAAAGCAAAGAGCATTAAAGACAGTACATGTAAAAGTAGACAGACAAGAAAAGATCAAAATAATACATATCACAAAAACTAGAAAGAACAAATTATAAAACGCTTCAAAGACTATATTATGAACTGATACCACATTAATGAAGACTTCAGATTATGAACATGCTATGAAGCAGAATTTTAAAATCATTAAGAGGAAAAATCAACTAAAACATAATATTTAATATACTGGTGCAAGTCTAATAAAAACCACGCATCCTCTCATGCGGGAAATTTCATTTAACACAAGATGTCATGATTTTACATGTTGTCCTACATCAACACCTGACCCGGTATATGGGGCATTACCCTAAATTTACTTTCCATCCTGATCTTTACTTATGTACCTTTATTTAGATACACACACATGCACGCACGCACATTCACTGTCAGAAAAGAATCATTTACAAAACACAAGGGTTTTTTTACATTGCCTGTTTGTCTGTTTCATGTTAAAGTAAATATAACGAAGGAGTAAAACCAAAAGTGGACAAAAAGGTCCACTTTTTCTAAACTTATCTCTTATCTTATTCATTTTGGCGACATATTTTTTTCAAGCCTTTGCCTAATAAATACAATAGTTTAATAGGTGAGATTTGAGATATGTGATGCACAACGTGATCTATATATAACGTATTTTGTAAGGCAATTTTGAAAGTTTATAATATCATGAAAATTTTTACTTCCTATTAAGACATCTTTTCAATTAATTTTAAAATCTGATTCGTAATTTTGGATCCATTCAACAAATAATTTCTAGACATATTCAGTAACTGAAGAGTCATAGATAAGTGCTCTATTTGGAAGGTTCCCTCCTTACAGAATGTACAACTATCATTATCAACTGAATTAATCTTTTTCAAACACTGGTCTGTGGCAATATGTCTATGTATAAATCTGAAATTAAAACAAAACAGTTTGTGTCATTTGTACAATGTTTAGCCAAAACAAAAGAGTTGGTCCATTAATTTATACCAATGGCATACCATAGCTGACTGGACAAAGCTTATATTTACCATTTGGCTCTTGCATCTTTGTTCTTATTAGATCTTTATAGATAAATTTATTTCGCTCTTATCCTAACGAGCGAAATTTTGTCGAGTATTACATGGAAAGTATTTTCACTTTTTAAAACAAAAACTCTTACTTTTTTATCTACTCCACTAATATATTTGATGTAAGACCAAAGTACTGAATAGCATTGTTAGCTTGTCATTTTTGTTTTATTTCATTAAAACTTAATATAGATCCTTGTACATCAAAGGTGTTTAATACGTACAACACCATTGTTTCTCCATCTTGTACATGATTTAAAATTGTATATAGTTAATAAATTAAGTATATCTTGAAACAAGTATTCCTGAATAGTCGATAGTTCATTTTTCCATCGAGTTAAAGTATAACTAACATCACGCCAAAAGATGTTTTAATTGTTTTAGATATTTATTTCAATTTGGTTTTTCCTAATTTTAATAACTGTTTACCTCCAAGTTTCCCAAATATTTCTTTGGAAACAAGCTTTTGCTAGAAACCATCTTCAAATTAGCGTTTAACTAGTTAATATCAATTTTGGGCATATGATTCCATTATAATTTTTTTTCCGGTCTAAATCGCTTTTGATTTAAAAACATTGTAGTGCAGACCTGATACCGAGGCAAAGTCGTTTAAAATCTGAATGGTTGTCTTTAAGGAGGAAGGAAAACCATCTATTAATAAAAAGCATCATCAGCGTACTCATTAAGTTTGAACTCAGTTTCATTTTAGAGAATTCCTGTAATGTTTTGTGTTCTTTTCAGTTCTGTTGCAAGAGGTTCAATTCCAATTATAAACAATTGGGATGGTAAAAGGTCCCCCTGTCGACACCCTCTCTCTGAATTGAAAAATGGGGATAAATGTCCATTATCAATGACACAACCTTTTGATTTATTACAGAATACTCTCAACCACTGACAAATAGATTACCCAAAATTAATGAATTTCAGGGAATTCTCCAAAATGTCCCATTCGACAGAGTCAAAAGCTTTTTCGAAGTCTATCATTAAGACCAGATTCATGTTTTGCTCAAGATACTGTGTCAGGTCAAACAAAGTTATTGTTTTCCACCAATGAATCTCCTTTTCATCAAACCCTTTTGACTGTCATTAATAATTAAAGAGAACACTTTCTTAGCCCTAGAAGCAGTTGATGCTGAAGCAATAATGTAATCTACATTAATTAATGTAATTGGTCTCAAACTTTTAACAAATATTCTGTCTTTATCTTCTTTTGGAATTCTGACAAATTTTGCATATCATATCCAGCATTGAGAGACTTCATTGTAAAGCAGCCTAGATCTTTCCCAAAACAAAATTGGCTGTGATAAATGAAGCTTTTTTTCGTACTCATCCCTGGGTTGAACAAATGTCCATTTTCACCTTTAGAGGATATCCGATTATATATTCTACCCTTAACGAGCGCAAAAGTTCAGAATCGTTTAACATTTGCCGTTCGTTAATTATTGATAATCTTTGTCTGATTTGCCTACTTGTTGTGATTCTAGAACATGTTCCAAAGGAAACGATCTCGTTCTTTTAATGTTATCCTATGCAAGATTCACGCTAACATTTGAAAATATTATGAACATTCTTATACTACAATTTCACACCTAAACCACATTTTTTTTCAGAAAAGTAAAAAAATGATGGCAACTTACATACGAAATGAGTATTTTGAGTGTCTCAGTAGATTACCATTAATTTTAATACAATACATAATTTTCTAAATCTATTTATGACGCAGATAATATAGATTCAACAGCCGATTAGTAAAAAAGATGTTCAGGTAAAATCCTTCCAATTCCATCAACTTTCTTATTTGGCGCACTTGAATGACTATCTAGAACAAAGATTTGATCAGAATGAAAGTTGAGACGGTTTGAATTCTTTCAAATGCTAGTTACTGGCAATTTTCTTGTGAAATGTAATTGCATACATGCGCCGATATTAGTCTGCCTCACAATGTATTAATAAAACTACACGGTCTTGGACATACGGGCGACTTGGGGCAAGCGCAGCATTACCTGACAAGAAAAAACATAAAAATGTTCTCTGTTTCTTAACATCTCCAATATCTAGATCACACAGATTTGGGATAACTCGTAGAAGAGAGATATTTTGACATCTAGATTTCTGAAACTTTTCGCTTGAAACACAAATACTTCAATTAATCAAGGGCTATGTGTGCAACTAAAATTTGTCTAGTTACTTTCTCTCTTATTATATGTTTATCTAAGGTGCCATGTACTAGAACACACTATTTGTGTGTGGCGTATCCATCTAATTATTAAGCTTCCACTTGTTTCTTTAGAGAATGATTAAACGGTATAATGCGCTGAGTATAATGAATACAGAGATGAGTAATTGTTGCAAATGTCTAGTCCTAGGGACGAATGATTCAGTGTTTTCCTGAGTCCTGCTAACAATTCCATTTGTTGCCTTTATCTGGCTGCTATCATGTTTACAAATGCCTTATTGTGTAAGTGATGATGACCTTCATGTTGGTCAAATCATTCCAATTATTCCCTGTAATATTTCTGGTCCAGATAAGCGAACTAAAAGCTTCAATTTGAAGAAAAAAATTTATATATACTTGTTAACAACAATTTAAATACTGATAAACATCAATGGATCGAATCGTTTAAGGTATCTTCTCAAACACTTAAGAGATTTTGAACAGAATTGTTAAAACCTAATTTGCCTTTAAAACCTTGCATATTAAGCAGCTACTGTTGTAACGAGTGAAGTTGCAGTCACAAATATATCAATACCAAAGCATCCGTTACACTTTTTATTTATCAATCATTTATTTCAGGCTGTAATGTAAGAAATTCTTGTACATATCCAACCTATCTATCTATTGGAAGAATTTTGCCGACCAATGATGTCAGGTGTATATTAAATTTAAATGATCAGAAAGTTCAGTTTTTTTTCATGGTTAGTTTGCTTTTGTTTTTTAATTTTGTTCGCAGTTAGATTTTTCATTGTTATTCTTTCCAGCTGTTCATTGATAATGAATTGATGCGTCGTTTTTATTTTCCAACTATTTTTGTCAAGTTTTTGCAGGTCATCTGTTTGTATGTTCCATTTAATATTACTATGTTCATTTCATTCTTGTGTTCTTCAATTTCAGATACTGTTTTCGGTGATCATAACGGATATATTTTTCTTCGATAAATCCCATTTTTCCAACCGTGACTTATTTTGTTACTTAAATAACTGAAAGTGTTTTAAAAGGTAAAGAATTTGAAATGAAAAAAATGCTGACCCTGAATGTGAACATGATGAATTCTGGATCATGTTTATGCGACTTCAAACAGAGGACCAGCAGAAACAATAGATACTTCAATAACTCTTTTGCTAGAGACACAATCAAAACTGTGTAATGTTTATAAAGATATTATCCTATTTAAACATCAATACTATTCAGACAACCAATACAAGTACTCAAAGAAATATATATGCAGACAATTGAAAGCAATGAACTATTTGACCAGCTGGTCAGAGAAGCCCATTTCAAAATATAAACAACACCAGCGCCTACAACACTAAGTATCATAATGAACGATTGTTTGTTCATTTCGTGGTCAATATGGTTTCTTTTTTTTTTTCTTTGTAAATTATCATACGTCTTTAGAAAATAGAAGAATCGGACAGAATTAGTAGATGTTTTGCGCGCACCACTACTAAAGTCATTCTTCTATAAATAGTTGTTACTAACTTTGTTTTAATGTCAGACATCTGTTTGGTTTTATATTATTGCTTTATTTGTTTTTCATTTGTGTTACTGTTACGAACTGTTGATCAGCCTTATGAATCCTATTTTCGTTACATCATTGTTACTGGCTGACTTTAAACTTGACAATATATTTCTGTAAACAGTTGTTGTATTCATTTGTACTATCATTTATATGACCACATCCCTGCGAACTGCGTAATCGATGTTCTTTTTTAACCCTTGCGCTTAATATGAAAACTTAATAGCCAATACTTTTATTCAGTGTATGCATTCCCTTATTTTTATCTAAGTTTAAAAGTACTCCAATGTTTTCTTTGTTTAAAAAATCATTTGCTATTATTGAAACATCGTTCCACTCATCAAACTATCTTTTCAGGCTCTCTTTGCTTAAAAGTGTCGCTAAAAGTATTGTGCATGCCATTTCTTTTATTTGGTTTTACTTTTTATCCCATGCTCATCATTGTAATGGGTTCTGCATGTCAACGATGTCTGCGTGCGACAAGTCATCCACGTGAGTACCATAACAGATCCTTCTAATTTTAAATATTTTTAGCTTGGTTGCATAATATGTGAGTAGGTCGATCGGTTAACCATTCTTTCAGTTCAGCATATTATATATTGATGTTTGTACAGGCAACAAAACTTTCAGGGTCATATAGTAAAGTTGTCAAAAAAGTGGTATACTACATTACCATTTAAAATCATCTAAATATATTCATAAAATGCTTTATGCTTCCAATATTTCAGTTTGGAGTGATGAACTATTCAAGACAACTCCCATCAACAACTAAAAATCATGTAAAATGTATGATATCTGATCGATATCAACTGTTGTCATTAGGGATTAATTTAAAAAAAAAAAAATATTGCCGTTTCCCATCTCTTGCGTCAATATGCTCAATGATACATACGGACTTTGATCATCCCAAATGTCCAGCATGTAAGTATTAGACCACTTCGTGATGGAACAAACTTCTAAGTGCCCTTCGCCAGCACAAATCTATACAAAACGTCTATTTTGCCCAAGTATGTTGCAGAATGGAATCTTCTCTCTGTGTATATTCGAAACAACTCTTCGCAGTGCTCGTTCAAATCAGACATAATATAAATTTAGAAAAAGTCCTAATCTGTACTATCAAGGAGAAATAACAGTACAAATTATGCACAAAATATTACTTGGGACGTTCATTCAGTGAATTAAAAAAACCGCAAGGCATTTTCTTTTAAGCTGTGCAAAATATGTTACTGTCAGAATCCGAATAATAGGAATATAGCCTGTTAGATAAAACTTTGTTATTATTTGGTAACCCCTTGCAATCGGTTAAGGTCAACGAGGAAATTGCAACTAAGAGATTTTCCTGATCAGTACTTATGTATTCACTTTAAATAATATTTATTTAATTATTTTAAATATATACCACTCAAGCTGAAGTTAAGAATCTTTTATCTATCCCTCACCCCATTAATACCAACTTCATTATACTTTTTTCTTCGTTCACATGTGTTGACTTAAATGGGTGCAGTAAAATGATTTTGCTGTAACACTTATTACTTGCTGTCTGACATGTTGACAATATTGTACGCAGTCCCACTTAGAGGGGGACAAAGGAGATATCTCTTGGAGACAAAGGAGATATCTCTTGG
>QKMX01047159.1:0-10216 GCA_003401595.1 Venustaconcha ellipsiformis
ATATATATCCTGCGGTGTTGTATAACTTTATATGATCGTTGCAAATGTAGATGCCAATAAAATGGATAAAAGTACAGTTGTCTTGTAGTTCATTTTTAAGCAACATTTAAGTACGTAGCCATGCTATTCCATCCATCTTTGTTGCACTTTCAATTCTCTTCTTAAAGTCATTGGAGATATATAGGTGAAAGTTGGTATACTGATTCTTATAATTTATGTCATCAACAAAAGGTGTAAAACACTACATATTGATGGGTTCTTATATTGAGGGTCAAGTTCACTGGTCAAATTAAGTTTTTCTTCACATTTTCCTTTTCTTTTAACTTTAGGGCCATTTGAGATAAATGGATGAACCTTGGTATAATTTGTCACATTGGGGTCCTTTCTTCAAAGTCAAGGACATGCATCAAGATTCTATGTTCTCTTATACTTTTTGCTATCATATGTAAAAGCCATTTTTGATAATTGGATGACACTTGACATACATGCCTCATTTGGAATCTTATTTTTATGGTTAAGATTTTAAGCTTTTGCAAAAAGTGCTGGAGGTACAGGGATGAACCTTGTACACTTGCATCTCTCATTTTGATGGCATGTCACACATTTCTATCAAGGTCAAGTTTATTTTCCCCCTATACATTTTTACTCTGAATCCCTCTGAGATAAGTTTTGTGAGATTAGTTTGTTCTGTCATTGTACAGCTTTGTCACAAAGATCCGAGTTCATCTTGTGACAAATTTAGCAGCCTTGCATGATAAACATCAGTACTAACAAAATAACAGAATTGGCTTATTCTAAGATAGAAAAGGCAAAATATATCATCAAACCTTTCAAAACCAAAACTTCAGGTAACTGAATCCTCTTCAAACTAATGTAAATTATTTGTCTCTAATTTGCCTTCATTTAAAAATATAACTATTAACTGAAATTGCCTTTAAAGTGGTAGATTATTGATGTTTAATTTTGCCATATAACTTGGTTAACTGAAATCCCCTTTAAACAAAAATTTTTTGTCTCCAATTTGCCTTTTTTTAAACAAATATAACTCAGCTGACTGAAATCTCAAGACCAAACTTTTAAGTTTGGTCCCAAAGAGACGGAAGCGTATCTGTTTCACTACTGTATGATCTAAGAGGTCCAAGTGGGTTTGATGTTGCTCATTTACTAAAGAGCTGACCATTTCATTATGAAGACTTTTGCAGTATTGTAAGAAAACAATGCAGGTAAATGTTGATTTTATCTATTTTACTTTTTTCTAATAATTACTTGTCGAAAGATGATGGCATGCTTCATATGCACATTCTCTTGCTTCATATCATAAATCATCCAAGACCCTGACAATATAAACTCATCCACCAAGATTTATAGAAACTGGATGAAAATCATGGTCTGTAGATACTGAGGTAACAAGCTTTGCCAACAGCATGCAAGGCATCTCATTAGTAAAGCCTAAATTTGAAGTTTGATCAAAATCAAATGATATATGATATTGTTTCAAGGGTGGCAAGAAAGCTAAAGCCAATCTGATGCAATATCTTATTATTATGCAAGGATTCTGTTCACTTTTGATATTGTCAAAAATCTTGATGATGTAAACCCAATTCCAAATTCGAATCTTGATCAAAAATGGATCAGAATTATGGCTTGTAATGTGTCATAAGCTTAGATAATCAAATGCACTGTCTCCTCACTTATAATCATGTATTTTGCTCATTATCGAAATTGTCTAAGATCTTGATAAGAAAAGCATATATTTAAAGTTTGATCAAAACTGGAACAGAAATATGGCCTCAGGTGGTCGCAAGGTGAGCCAATCTGATGCCAATTTACCTCATTAATATGCATGTCACACGTCCATGATCTTGACAACACAAGCTCACATTTACATTTTTGTTCAACATCAGATCAGAACTATAATTTCTAGAACAGTATCAAGCTTATCCAATTAAATTAAAGATCAACTAAGTAGTATTTGTGTTAATTAATGAAACCATCCAAGATCTTTATAATATTAGCATATCTCCCATGACTTCCAGAAGGGTAACAAGCTCAGCCAGGCATATTTAAAATCACCCCATTAGTATGTATTGATCTCGCTCATGATCAAACTTGTCAAATATCTTAATGATATAAGCATAATATTTCATCATAACTGGATCAGAAATATGGTCTCCAGAGTAGTACAAGGTTAACCACTGATCCCCTCATTAACATCCATAGATCTTGCTTCATGTCAAACTCATCTGAGATTTGGTGATGTAAACCCACATTCCAAGTTGACTGAAACTGAATTAGAAATATGGACTTAAGAATGATAATAAGCAATTGTTGATGGACAGAATATGAAAGCCAATGCAGTCCAGAGGGTCATGCCATAAGCTTACTTGGTTACGGCTAGGTAGGATAAAAACATCAAAAATTCAGTGATGAAAGAAAATTAGGTCACACTGGCCTACTATTAGAGTGTGATCATCAGTCTTTGCTCTACATGATACATTATCTGGTATTTAGGTTAGAAATGCAATACATTATGCATGCTAGAATGTTAAAAGTAGGTCACAGAACTGATATGGCTAGCACTAATTACATTTGGAGATTAATGTACCTATGTGACTACATGCAACAAAACTTAATCTTGGTGCCTATGAGAGAAAAAAAAGAATAACCCACAACATTAACAACAATGTCATCAAGAAAGTAGTACATGTCCTTGTCATATCTGAACTTTGTGGACACAAAGCATCTCTGGGGTATGGGAAATATTTAGCTGTACATTTGATATTAACTGGCCAATGAGAAATGTGTCTACATTTTATCAAGCGTAACAAACAACAGAAAGATAGACAATCTTACATTGCAACCATTTTTAATTTAATTTTACATTTCTAACAACTTGTGTCACTGAGGTATAATAGACTAAAAATTAAGACATTACACATTTTCACATATATTGTATGAGAACAAGATATTATATATCACTACTGTCAAATACAGCTTCTGTAACAATCAGCCAAGTAAATGACAGAATACAGTACAGGTTTGAAGAGTGTGGTGGGCTATTATTGGATGTACCAATGCTCAGGTAGAAACTGAGAATAGTATAACTGACATTTAAATTGATCTTTGGCAGTGAAGTCGTTACCTTTTTTGCAATCAATAAATCCAGTTTCAGGAAATTTCAAACATTTTCAATCTAAAGCTGTATTTTGATTATTTACTTGGAAGTTGCATGTTAAGATCATTCACCACCACACAAAACAGGAAATCATGAAAAAGTCTACTAAAACCCAAACTGTGTGCAAGACTGTTAAAGAGACGATAAGAATAGCACAAGTGCCTGTAAAATACCTTTTCTTGTCTGCAGTAAGAGGGAATGATCCTTTATTGCAAATTTAGATATAATAATGGAAGATTTTGAGGCAAATTAGTTGTGGGAAGGGTGATTACTGGATCAGAATAAAAACAATTTGTTAGTCTCTAAAGATGCAAAAAAAGCACATCTAATCTTAAGGTGAATGAGAATTCACTTAAAATGCACTGTGTATTGAGCTTTCTTATAGACTTTTGAATCCACTTAAAATTATGCATATGAAATGGATTCTTGCTAGTTTTTAACCAGTTCTGATGATTCAGTTTTAATCTAGGCAAATCAGAGGTAAGATCTTGTTAAATCAACATTTGTTTTTCAACAAAATAATCCTCTTGCTGTCCTACACTTTGAGAGGATATTTTATCAATGACACAAACTGCAAAATTTCTTATAACAAAGAGATAGGTTTGAGTTTCTTCTGACAAGATGTCAAATCAGTGACAAACATAAAATATTACTTGGTTGAAAAATGTAGAGATATACAGATTATTGTACATGTATGTATTAAAATCTAATCACTTGGATCAACCACAGAAATGTTTATTTAAAATGTATATTTCTGCCAACAGCACCTTCTCCATAGGAAGAACTGCTCCAAAGACTTCAATCTTAAAACTGTGTCATTTAACACGTTAATCTATATGTCATTATCACAACATCAATGTTTCAACACAATTCAACACAATTAAGATTAATTTGTACATAAAAAAATTGTGAATGAACAGATAGAAATACTAAGAATGGTTGAACATGACTAACTCTGTACACCCCAGGCCATATTTTTTCATTGCAGGGTCATAACATTAAAAAAAAAAATTAAAAAATTCAAACAAGAAAAACAAGCAAATAATACAAATCTGACAATACCTTACTTGCTAGTGCATACTGTGCAACGAAGTATAAATTTGACCCTGAACTGGTGCTGCATTATGTGCCGTTAGACCGATAACTTAGCTGTTCACTTATAATTTGTAGTAGAATGAACAGTATAGACACAACACTTTGTGCAAATACAGCTTTTTGTTTTATGCAGGTTGTATCTAGACAATTTTGTTGGGTCAGTCTCAACAAGAATTCTGTTGTCATAACTACAACCTGTTCTGCTGAGGCATATTCCAAATACCCACCAAAATCACTGAAGCATGAATACTAGGTTCCTCTGATCTCCATCAGCCTATGATGAGCAGTACCTCCATATTGAACCTCCACTAAGTTTCATGACTGTAAATGCATTTGTTGAAGACACTGAGCTAAATACAAAAGCTAAGCAACAACAGTGTCACCATCACATTTGTATGCATGCAGGAGAGTGCAATGTGCATCCAGTCACAGGATCTTAAGATCAAATTTTCAACTGAAAGTTTCATGTGTGTGAATTTTTCCAGTTGAATTCCACTAGGAATAAATAAAGGTTGATTTGGGGGTTTTGATTTATCATGACAAATTCATGACTAAAAAAGGCAGAAGAATATTTCTGTTTAGTAATAAGTTAGTATATGCAAAATGAATATATGAATATACTCTAGATGTAAAAAAATACGTAATGATTTGGAACATTCTGTAATGGAATAAGTTAGGACAATCTATATGTGCACATCTGTATCATCTGTACATGTTAAGAATTGATGGCATATCAAACGTAAGTAATAAAGAATAATTTACATGAAAGAAAAGGTAGGTGATGGTGATTAAAACTCGACAGACGTTATAGATTGGTCTTTCTGCAATGCTCATTTGTAATTAGACAGAAAAAAATAATTTTGTTCATGACAATTGTCTCCAACTCATTGAAAGGAACCCATTTCAATAAAACAAATTGCTGTTGCTGAAGTTATAGAAATTTTGTAAATGTTTATAATATTTTTGGGGAAAATCTTGAACCACAGTGCCTAGGTCATTGGTAACAAATTTATTTATAAATGAATTCATTCATCAAAGTAGTTTAACCGGGTTTCTTTTTGATCTCTAATACTGCTAAATAAAATATATCATATTTCTCCACTGCTGACTTCCACTCTACAGTATATACAATTTGCAGCAGAAACTTAAATTATTCTTTGAGCATACAAATCTTTGGGAAAAAATATAACATACTGACACATTTGCAACAGAACTGTGTATCATCAGCCATGTTGCATTATGCTATATAATATGATATCTGTTTTTGACACATTATGTATCATGATGTATCACATAAAGTATCATGATGTATCACATAAAGTAAAAAATACCCAAGTCCATGCATGCAGAACAACTATCACTTGTATAATTGCATTATATGTAACATAGGATATGTTCAGTTTTGGGAACAAATGAAAATGAAATGTTTTTTGTTTCTGTCTTGAAATGTTCACTGACCTGATTATGTGATATACTAAAATGATTTTAAAAATGTTTACTATCATATTCTGCTTAACAGACATATCCGGTATATGATAATAGGTGGACTATATTATATTTAAGACCTCAACAGCTAAATTATCTTGTTCTAATTTCATTTTTGTCCTTAAATATTTGATTTTGTCCACTCAAGACAAAAATAGAAGCATTCCTCAGGCTCTGAGAACTCTAAAAACAGCATGAGATGATTTCATTTTCCCACATAAATATACATGTCTTCAGTAGAATTGCAAGGGCTGAATCAGCATTATGACTGCATGCTCCTGTTATGTTTTGTTCTCAGTTTTGTTTTTCTTTTGCATATGAGTACTGTGAATGGCATATTATATATAATCTTATCATATTTATACTCTATCAAGATAAATGATATTTATTTACAGACACTACTTGCCTTCTTTCAGTCATTATGGCCTTGACCTTCAGCCTTTTATTCCAAGGCTTATTTCATACCACTGGTTTAAGTCATTCACAAGTTTGGTTCAGGCCTGTGGTGTAGAACAAATGTTACAGTGTAGAAATCATTCTTCTTCTTTCAGTCCATGAACTTGGCCTTTGGCTTTTTTACTCCAAAATTGATAGGTTTCCTCCTTAACCCTAGTGAGAAAATATTCCAGATGCTTCATTCAGGTGTTACAGGCATGTGCAACTTCCTCCAGGGCACATGCTGGATAGTTATGTTTCAATGTACCCATGTTAATGTAATCTGATAAAACCAGGTCATGGGCTGGATGTGGCCTTCAGGCTGTAGGCTGCACATACAGCTGATATTTGAAGTAGAACTCTGTTATTCTGTAGAAACCATTTTTATTCTTTCAATCCAATGACTTTTGACCCAAATATTAACCAGGTTCTTCCTTACCCAAATACAAGCCACCCACAAAGTTTGGTAACTGCAGATGGTGGAGACCTTGAGTTACTGCATCAAAACCAATTCTGTTCTTCAGTCATAAGTACCTTAACCATCAATTGAATTCAAGATAGATAGTTGCTTATATTTAAATGGATGGGTTGCATTACTTTAAGCAGATTTTGGCATGAAAATTTATGGGAGGTGGTCCAATGATCAATGTAAAGTATGGAGAAAGCATACAAATGGAAAACAATGTTCAGTGGGCATAAATATTTACCATAATGATCAATCTAAAGTATGGAATAAGCATAAAAATGGAAACAATGCATAGTGAAAAATTTAAATTGTTCCTGTGTTATTGTTTCATACTAGTTATGTACAAAATATCTTCATTTAAAGTTTTGCAGCTAATTATAACTAATATAATTATTATCATTAGTGGTCATCATCTGACAGCAGCGACCTGTACACATGTAAAGAAGTAAGGTTTGATAACCATTAAACTTTTGAGTTTTAGCTCTCTTCTGAGCCAACAAAAAAAAATGTCACATTTGTAAGTACTCTGAAACTAGTTCAGTACAAATTCACAAGTGCAGTAGGATATCCAGGACTGATTTAAAATGTCCCATTCATCTAATGAATAATAGACATTTACCTGTACATCACCCTCTTATTAATTTCCAGCTATATCTTCTATTAGTTAATACTCTATTAATAATTTGTATTATTATGTATACAGAGTACGTGTCTGATACTGAAGGTGTGAGTGTAAACAGCAGTCAGCAAATTTAATTTTCAGTACATTCTGTAGTGAAGCAAAATTATTCCACGTTTATTAATGCATACTTAACTATGTACAAAATACCTTCATTTAATCAATGCTTAGAATTCTTTTGATATTAATGTATTTTGGTTCTTACTGCAGACCTGATGATCATCTTCATTAACAGAATTAATCTTCAGCAACAGTCATTATAATATACAAAAGGCTGAGTTTAATATAATAAATATTAAAACCAAATTTTTACATATTACAGTAGTTTTTAAAAGTTTTCATTTTGAACAATGTAGCAAGCAATTCAATCATTTTGTCAAAAAGATACTTGCCATGGCATGCATGCAAACCCTCTAATGAACTTTCATAATGAGGACATTTTTTAGCTAGAAAACTTAACATTGAGGTCACTCTAGGATATAGATAGCTATACATGCACATAGATGCCAAAGCAATTGCAATACTGAACATCTACACAATAACAATGCTATGGTGCATGTATGGCACAAACTTCATATAAATTTGTATAAATATATTTTCATTAATTTATGCCTGTAATTCATCCCTTCGTAAGGAATGATGATAAAGACATTGTATGAACTAATGCAGGTACTAATGTTACTTTGAATATGTTGGAAATGGCATTAGTAACTCTGCTTCCAAACAAATGTGAAAAGGGAAACAGTACACTGACAGCAACAATGACATCAGATCTGGAGAACAGACTGAAAACATGTGATGATTATACCCTTACAAATTGGATCCAGGTGCAAACTACAAAGACCCAGATCTGCCACTGCATAATGTGCAGGCAGATCAGAGTCTGTTTACTGGACTTACAAGTGTGTATATTATTAAGTCTTGCTTTATGCTATGTAATATGATATCATTTAAAAATATAAGACAATGCATTTCAAGGAACACTTCAATATTTTTTCTTCTCCCTGGAATGTCCTTTTTAAAATGTTAAACCTAGAAAGTAGAATTTAATTGTAAACACTGACAAACTAGTTCTATTTGTCAAGTCTTGTACTGCTAAATTCAATAAAATTTGCATATTAGCATAGAACTTTTTATATATGTGATAGTCCATAGCAGCATCACCTTCAAATAAAATCTATATTAAGTGGTTATCCATTATTTGTGGGCCTTTCTAATAAGATGTGCAATCCAACCTTCATTAGTGGTCATCAGCTACAGCAGTAATCTGTATACAGAAGTAAGGTCTGGTATTCATTAAACTCTGTTCTCAACCAGTCAAAACAAATGATGCATAAGGAAATTTCTCTGATTGGTACAAAATCTCATGCTGTACACATATATAGAAATAAGGTCTGGTATTCATTAAACTCTGTTCTCAACCAGTCAAAACGAATGTTGCATAATTTCTCTGATTGTTACAAAATCTCAGGCTGTACACATATATAAAAGTAAGGTCTGGTATTCATTTAACACTGTTCTCAACCAGTCAAAACGAATGTTGCATAAGTAAAGTTCTCTGATTGGTACAAAATCTCAGGCTGTACACATATATAGAAGGTCTGGTATTCATTAAATTCTGAGCTCTGTTCTCAACCAGTCAAAACGAATGTTGTGTAAGTAAACTCTGATTGGTACAAAATATCAAGCTGTACATATATATAGAAGTAAGGTCTGGTAATCATTAAACTCATGAGCTTTGTTCTGAACCAATCAAAATGAATGTTGCATAAGTAAATTCCTCTGATTGGTACAAAATATCAAGCTCAAGAGCTGTATGACATCCAGGCCTGGTTTAAAATGTCCCATTTATCCATTAAATAATGGATATCTACTTGTACATCACCCACTAATAATGGACAGTTTAAAGTACTCCAGTCGGTATATTATACAGTTAACTACATGCATTTATAGGTCACAGAAAATTTTGAGTCAGATAACTGAGTCTGTGCAGTTAAAACATTTCATCCGGTGCTGCCGAAGTGCTGAAGTAGCTCCCAAAGCTGTCACGACTACCTCCATGGTACGAGAATGCTTCAAAATAAGGCAATTCTGCATCCTCACTAATGGAGTCCAAATGTCCATGTGTGCCCATTTGGTTGTTTGGAGGAGAAAGAGCTAACGTCTCCTTGGCAAACTCATCAGGGATGTACTTTGTGTCCCATGAATTCTTCACATCGGGTCTCCAAGGGGGTGGAATCTGAAAAATAAGTACAGGTTATAGTTGCCAGGACTTCCTAGTCTTATGCTCCAACTGTTGCGAATCTCATTTAATTCACAAATTCTTCAAATCAAACTCCAATGCTTCCCTCTGCTGCACTTTATAGTGTAATAATTCATTATAATGATACATGTCAGGGTTAAAAATAATGCACCCACCCCCTCAGAAATAATATTAAGATGTGACCTTGCTATTGACAATGCAATGGTTCTGTCCTTCGAGATAACACATTTCAAGGTTTATCATATTGGCTTTAACAACTTTAAAGGTAAAATTCATACTCAAACAATTTGGTCTTGATCTTTAAAAAGGAGATCATTTTATTAAGTTCTCATTTAAGTGACACATATGGCAATGCAGATTATAAAAAAATAGTCTCTCCACTGATTTGGTAATCAGATATATTGTAAATTACTTCCCACATCCTGGTGTTGATAAACTGAAGTAGCTGGTCTGATATAATGAAAATTACTTCAGTGGAACTAACAACAAAACCTAGGAACCAATGAAATTTGTTCTTTATAAACAGACTTCCATTAAAATGGAAGAAAGAAACATTACATTACAATTATAACTTTTATAATAACTTTCACACACACACACACACACACACACACACAC
>QKMX01047174.1:0-18209 GCA_003401595.1 Venustaconcha ellipsiformis
ATATAGTGTTTTCTTAGTTTTCTTACAGTCCGAAAATCTCGCTTTGACTCACCTGTTACATCATTGCGTGATCGTGAGTTATGCATTTTTCACGAAGCATAATTCATGCGTTTTGCACAAAATCGCAAGTGGAAAATACTGTGAATTTTTGGGGGCTTTTTCTGGGCAAGGCACCATTACGAGTCTTCAATCATGTATGTGTTGTGATTATGCGATTATGATTTTAACTTAGCTTTAACAATTTTTCAGTCATATGCTCCCATCCTAGAAAAAGTTTCTGAACAAGATGAACTATCTTGATTTCTGACATTAGCAAGATCTACGTTAGCAAATTTTGCTTTATTATTATATACCATTGATGGCGGAACGTTTTGTAAACAGGCATTTTCTATCTAAATCATGGTATTTATAATTCCTGTTTCAAGGTTTGAATATTGTAAAATGATGACGTTTCAACGTCTATTCGAACACGTTGAATAAAAACTTGATAAGGACTTCGTAGGCGTCATTGCGGTAAACATCATCATCCTCATTTAGAACTTCTAAAGAGAAGCTAACAGCTTCATCACTTATCATAAGGATGGTCTAATTGTCCTCAATCTCCAATATTGTGACAGTATATTGTGTTAATTTCTTCGTCTATTTCTCGTATGCCCACTGTTTGTATGTCAAATGCTTGTGTTTGTGGTTAAGTTTAATTCCTTTTCAATATAGTATCTTCAAATCTTATGAACCGGTTAAGTTATACAGAAAAGCGTTGTATTCTGAAACCGGTCATAAGAACTCTTTATGTCAATAGTTTTTAACTTTTGGACACTAATTTCAAATGCATGTGTTCTTCACAACACAAACGCAAGTGTGCCCTGATAAATGCTTTCAAGTTTATGTATATTTGTTTCTGTTAAAGAGACTGAAATATGTCAATCGCTTTGATTCTAGTAGCTGCATTTTATTCACATATAATTAATTAAAATTAGAAGATCCGACGGATACAAAATGATACCACTGAACATATGTTATCCTAATATGTTGATGCTGCATCTGCTGTATTAGACGCTGTTGAAATGTTATTGAGAACTATCTAAGATACCTCGAAGTTCTCTGCAAAAATGTACGGCCTTAACATTAAAATTAGAAAAGGAATAGCCATTTTTTGAAAAATGAAAAACAGGAGCGATCATTTTTGTCATCAAAACATCCATTAAAATGGGAAACATGTTTTCACACTGCTGGACAATAATTCACAATAAATGTAAAAGAAATAAAAAAAAACCTAAACAAACCAGAGAAAAGTTTAAAGGTATAACTTTATTCTAGCATTTCCTGAAGAGGATGTTGAAGCATTCTGTAAAATCTCTGTGATAAAAAGTCTTGTTGTGCCCAAGATAAATTAGTTCAGGAATATTGATTCTAAGTAAAACAAGGTTCTGCTTGGCTGTTTAAAACAAGGGCTTAGAAACCTTCAACCGATCAAATAATTGTATCTTACGAACATATCATTTTTACCATAGAGAATTCCTCTTGTTTCCATACGTGTCCAATTGTAGCAAAGTGTTGTCGGATCTCTTATCATTAACTGAGTACCACTGACCATGTGTGACGACAGAATTGAGGAGAACGTCATCTTTTCCGCATGTTGCTCTTTCTTGCCGATAACACTGAACTAACCCGGACAAGCATCAACCCTAATAAGCAAAGAGGCTTCTGAGTTTCTTGTCACGTGTGTACTATAAGATTGATCATATAAGCATAGAATGAGACAGGTTTGATATTATTATCGTCAGTTGGACGTGACAAAATAGACCAATTCTAACAGAACGTATCCTAATACAGATTCTTGAGCAAAAATCCGTGTCGACCGTCGCGTAAATGTGGCAGTTAAATATTTCAAACCAGTAACTCCATTTAATAAAAAAAATAACAGTAAATTAATACCACACAATGAATCCCTTAGAATTGAACTAATTGTTAAAGGAAGAAAAATTAAAGTGGAGCTTTTTATTTGCTCCAATGATTGGACTTTGGTAGAACTTTCAACTGAGGAATCAAAACAATATTGTCAAAATATAATCGTGTTAGGTAGTTTCAAGGAAGTCCTCATGATATTCAGTAGATATAGACAGATAAAAAATCTCCTGAATATATTTTTAAAAAAAACATCAATTCATTTAGAAAGCTACAAACATTGCTAATGATTGTTATGAGAGACATTTTGAATTATGTTGCCAATTGTCGTCACACCTTTTGGTAGTGATTATGCACTCCCTTTAGCGCTCCACAAATTTTGCTAATGCTTGATAATATAGATATAAACGAAACGCATGCGATTATCAAGAAGCAAATTAAGAACTGTGCAGAGATTTCTTGATCAGAGCTGATCGGAAGATTACAAATCTTTATGTTGGAGAACATGTGCGAGAAACTTCCGCAACATATAATAAAAACGGCACATTCTACTGTTTCAAAATACAATCATTACCAGATCATCTCTGGAAGCACAATATGTAAAAAAAACAAGAATTAAGGCAATGGAAAGTATTATTTATCTTGTCTGAACTTATTGTACGAATCGTATATTACAATGGGCCAACAAAAATGTATCATAAATCATGTTGCTCTGTAAGAATACCAACCTTGAGAATCATAATAAATTAGCTAATAAACACTAAGATGTCAGTATTTGTCTATAAACCGGGTGAAAAATAGCCAACATATATTTGAAGAAAAATAAAGAATCACATTTCTGATAAATAATAAAATCTAGTTTCACTTTAATTCGGACAAAGCAAACTTGTTTGACCTTTTTGTATGGAGGGAACACAACCCGAGTTTAATTTAATAGCCGATATGTCCTGTACCCTGCATTGTATATGTCATCATGATATTGAATTTAATAATGTTCAGCTTAATATAGTAGATGTCCTTTCACATCTCAGTATTAGTAATAGGACCCTGATATTTTGTATCTAAATCACTTAAAGGAGGCAGTAGCATATTATCGAAATATTTATCGCAAATCTTCGCTCACATCTGCCACTAGCGTGGAAAGAATTTAATGTTGCTCGAATTTAAACAGGTTTAATTCATAAGCTTGGAAATATAAGACTTGGTAATGTTCTTTATGAATCGTTTGAAACCTAGCCCTCAAACAAGACGCAAAATAATGTTTCAGAGGGTTGTACTTCAGACCAACACGGTTAGACTGGTGAGCCCCAATTATCTATGCTTAGAACACTGTTTATAATTTGCATCAATGATATTGTCAATGACATTCAGTCATGTATAAGAATGTGTTCATGAAAAATATGTATCAGTTATTGATGAGTGCCTATCCAGCATTAAACGAAAACAAACTTAAAGTCAAAGGTTAGTTGATTATAGAACAAGCAAAACCGTATCCATGACAATATCCGTACATTCTCAAATCGAACAACATCCACAACTTTTAATAAATATGACTTCACTTGAGCTTAACTTTAAATGAATTCGAATCATGGCATACACATGGATAGGAAATAACTGCAAAAGCAGGGAAAATGTTAGACATACTACAATGTTTCAAACTTAACCTGGATAGAATATTATTTTAACTTCTTTAATTCACCTCCACAAGACCATTTTTGAAATTATGGTACAGTCTATGGGATAAGCTCACCCTGTATGACAACGATAATTAGATATAATGCGAACTGAAGAAGATAGAATCGTTTCTGGGAAAAAACAAATCTACGTCGTTTGCCGAACACTAAGAGAAGAAGTAATCGGAAAGACTTTGAACTTATTATTGCGTAGCTCCAGGATTCAAGCAGGTTTTGATTCTGGAATGTGTGCAACAGGTACGAAAGTAAACAATATCGGGATGGAACAAATATATAACACACCCTTGACAGGACAATATACAGTACAATCGATAGCAAAGATGTTGTTGTTTGCTTATTTTGTTTTTTTGTTGTTGTTTTTGTCTTTTTAGTAAAGTTTTTTTCCAGAATAGAATCTTATCTCTTTGAAACTTTCAAAAACCTTTCATAAGCTCTGTAAAGCGCAGTTAGATATAAAAGTAGAAGTAGTCCCAATATACTACAATCTAGGAGTAAGAACAGCACCAAATATGCACACAAGACTTCAAATTGGTTCCAGTTTATTAAAAGACGATATTATCAAAGCTCGTTTGAAGTTTAAAAATAGATGTTCATTTCGTTATCTACAAATAAGAGCATTTTCATTAGACTACAAAAACATGTTATTCTCAGAATATGAACAATATAAATATTGCCCGATATTACATATATATGTAACTTCGTTATTAATGCAACTAAAATGTTTGATTGACCAGCATGCGTGTTTGTTTTTTTTTTTTGTAAGCTGTTATATCTCCATGATTTGCTTGGTTATTAGAAAAATATATCACGGACCTGACGTTAAAAGACATGTATCCCTACACTTCATCGATACCAAAATCTTCAAATCTTAGAAGACATTAAGAACAATTTGTACAAAAAATTATACCAAATTATAGATGTGAATAATTTGTAATCCTCAATAAGCATTATTCTAATTACAACTGTAGCTAACACTATATAGACAGTAGAGATTAACCCAATTAGATAACTGGGTAGAATTTGTCATGTACATATTGGGATTGGTTTCATAAGAGTTCTAGTCAACGCTTAGAGTCTTTTCCCTCCTTTGCCTTCCCGGTCGACCAAAGACAAGTAAGTGGTTCCATCAAAGTAGTTTAGTTCTTCACATGCCCTGAAAGGCATGTACCCAAGGACCTGGGTTGTCGTCGTTTGTCTGGTATATTCCCACCCGATGAATAAGTATCAATACAGACATCCAATTACATCCAATTAAATAGTACACTTTGTGTAGAGTACTGTATTTGTTGGCAACATTTGCATTTGCTTGCTTACCAATCTATGAGAAATTAGGTATCCAGCATTAACTAGTTGAATTTATCAGAAATGACGCACACGATCCTAATCCAAACGAACGAATTATAACTGACGTGTCAGCCACTAAAACTGTCATCAAACATTTCGAGATTTGGTGAAACCATGGTACACAAGTACCGGGTTGGAAAGAGTACAGACAAAAAAGGAATATTCTGAACAACGACACATAACATATTATAATATGTCAAAAACGAAAAACGAAGACTGAGGAGAAGTAGAGACTACAGCCTCTACAAAAGCAGAAACAATAACAAGAACTTTAGAAAGTGCCGACTCTATGCTGTTCTGAGACAAATAGTTATGTGTGGTCATCCTGCCAAACCATAAAACCCAGGACTTCTCACCAAAACAAACAGGCACTTTCAGGGCTAAATACATCTCTAAAACTGCAATAAACGTATTTTTTCTCATAAATTAGTGTTTTATGTTTTGTATATGTTTTCTGTGTGTCTATGTCTTTCCACGCTATAACTAAAACTCCAAGCCCCGTCACTTATATAATGTGTTTTTTTGGTGTAAAGTGTGCTTGTCTGGAAATAGAGTGTGTCTATAAACACTCGCTTAGATTTGTGTAAACATATGCACAAATAAATCCAAAGAACGGTTTATTGTAGATTTTCTCTGATTCTGTTCCAATTGTATCCAGTTTAAAGGGTTGAACATCGTGTGAGGAATATTTTCCATCACATCCCTTATTCACGCGTATAATGAGGCGTGTTTTCGAGAAAAGTTGCAGCAAATTGTAAGATGGGCATGATAAAGGGATCGATATTATTGATGTAGAAAATGCCACATTTTTCTAGTCGATTGATGGATATGGAGTGTCACTCCTAAAATGGGCACCTGAAGAGGTAAATAGCCTCTAAGAGACCACAAAAAAGTTCGTCCGAGAGGTGATGGTTGAAAAATCACTGATTTTCAAACAACGTGGTCAGAGGGAGAGGGACCCAACAAACAGATGGAGTAATTCAGTTTCCTAAATGCCCACAAGAAGAAGCGTCAGGAACAACAAAAATCTGATTAGGTATCAATCCTGGATGTCGTCGTCGGAATATAAATAAGACTGTGGTTGGGGAGGCCAGCAAGTCTAGTTCTATGCTCCACTAATAAATACTGGAACAAACGGGGAAAACGATGTGCGACAACATGTGGTGCCGATATGGTAGGTGATACAACTGATAAAGAAGTGGTAGCAGAGAACTTACTATTTTTAGGACCATCCAGATTTCTATAAAATCTAATCAAATCTACAAACAGTTCATGAGTATATTGTACATTCGTCTGTGTTCTTCAAAACTAAACTGTATCACTCCCGTATCTCTTACCTTGTGATAGTATTGTGTAATGATGTATTAGTGTGCATAAAAACACTTCTTAACCTACTGTTTATTGGTTTGGTTGTATGAATCTATTTATCGAGAGTGTGCATAAAACGTTCCTACATTTTTCCTTTGCGTGTTGGTGCAACTTGTTTGTATAGTAGTAAGGAGGCGCATGATGGATTGGCAGGGTACGTGCTGGATTGTAAAGGTATGTGTGATGGATTGTGAAATGTTTATTTAGATTGAAGATAAACGTTGTGACATTGCGTTATGTTCTAGACTGTCTCTTCGTACCCAAATGTTCTTAGACAGTCTGAGAATAGATAAATCCTATTTGAAATTGTTTTCTCTTTCCTATGCTTACTTCCCATGTTAAATTGCATTTGTGACGCAGACTAACTCTCCATTTTAAACTTATGTCATGCCTAAGACTAGATATGCATGTTACATTCCGCTTACGCCCCAGAGTGTCATTTTCATTTAAAGCTATGGCGTAATCTTAAATCATCTTATGCTCGCGAGAATCACATAAAACTACGAATATGTGCCTGAATGTGTGGTCTTATTTCAGGCTACCTTGGCAAGTATCACGTGGTCCATCAGAGTTTTAGATATGCTACGGGTTTATGTATTAATATGGGTTCCAATGATTCAAAATGTAAATTTGGGGCTTTGGAATGGTAAGTAACCAAATGTTTGCTATGTCTTTGTTTCTTCTAGTTAAGGAAATTATTTTTCGTGCGGTGTGCGGCAGTTGTTTGGGAGTAGATACTGGTGAGAGTTTTAATACAGGTAAGTTTATATGTTCCAAATCTAATGTAAATGTAATCGTAGAATGGAACTTATTGGCGGATTAAAGAAATATTCAAAAATGTCCCGTTTTGATCCTTTTTGATTCAATAGATTCAAACACCTGCCCGAGTTTAGAGATCTATTGGGTGCATCCTTTAAAGAGTTTTATCCTCAAGCCTTTCCGTAAAAAATAGGCATATATTCGCAAGTTTAATTCCCGTTCTAGTTCAATTAATTTGTCTGACGTGTACGTTGTTGAAGACATAACTGTAAAGCTTAACAACATGTTTTGCAAATTTGATCAAAATTTATGTTGGTAACAATGAACTTGGTAGAGCATCCCAATCCTAACTACAGGCTGATACTTTTTTCGTGTAAAATGATATGCATCGGGAGTCTTTTCAGAAAAGCGAATACGTCCGTGCTGTGTTGAAGTAGCTTGGAGATATGGAGGCAATTTCTCTGCGTAATGGCAAAGTTTAAATCAATAATTTTAAAATATTATTTATTTTTCACAGCGATCGATATTTAAGGAAATTATATGATTCTACACGTGATCCCTTCATTTCAGGGAGTAATTACAATTTCAGAGCTTTATGATTAGCTGGTAGAAGGTATGTCAGTTTTTAGTCGTCAATCTTCCCTGCGGGATACTAGTCATGCAATGCCTGACACACGATTTCAGGATGTTCAGTTGTTGGGTCTTATGTTCTTCTTCACTCTCCTATCAGAAAGTTGCCCGTTTCCCTTGATCACTCAGCTTTTGTCAATAACTGTCTCTCAAGTTTGGTTAATTTGTATTTTATTATTTTTCGCTGTTCCTGTGAGTTATTGTCTCTAGAGCTGAAATATAACTCGGATGTGGAACATAATTCCTTCCTGGCTGGAGTCTCTCTTTTAGCAGTAATGATATGCGATTCTCCAGTATCTTCATTTAACTTTTCTCTAGTCTACTTCTCCGCGATATGTATATTTAATTTGTATTCTTTGTTCGCATATCTTAATTATTATGTTATTTATATCTGTATTTGTACTTGACCTTGTCCAAAATAAAGTTCAATGTGTAACTGTCCAGGGACATTTATTTTCTAAACAACATAATACATAGCTAATATTTATATATAAGTGTAAATTAAATAATCATATCATTACTTGTGCAAACATGTTTACCTGAACTTGATGCTAAGTAGAGGGCTTTATAATCTAGTTGTCTAAAAATTACCTATTCTTTCCTTAACATCTGAAACAGAATCATTCTTACTGTTGCGTTGAGGTTTTCATTTGGGAAAAATTAATTTATTAAAATAATTATTAACTGGAATTACAAGGTGCTCTATAGAAGTATTGGAAATGAAGAGTAATTTGGAATTAGAGTGAAATCAGATAATAACTATTTGTGTAATATCATATCATTGTGATACGTCAAAAGAGTACTAGCGCATCGCCGTACTCCAAGCTACAGTCGCATTAACACATCTGAGACCAGATCTCTATTATCAACACAAACATTATAATCTAATAAAAAACACAAAACGGAAACGAAAATGCAAATAGAACATACTTTGGGTTTATTACATTACCCATATTTCGTAAAATCACTCGTAACATAGTGATCAGAAAAATAATATATTTGGTCATTAAGCACAAATGATTACTCATCAAGAATCAACCACCAGTCATTCACAGACTTAATCCAAGATATGACTTATAATCAATGAATCTGATCTCCTATATTATGCACTCTCTGTGAAACTAAAGATGAAACATAGGAACTCATTGCCAATTTGCACATCAAGCCCGACCAGAAACCTACACAAATTGCGATAAAATATGACACTGCGTTTCCTGGGCTAACAAGACTGGAAACATTCCTATAGTATTAGTAGTTTATAAGTGCATTTAAACAGATCGGGATTTTCTCCGTCGAGCGCGGTAAAACAGGGGATAACCACTTCATGGTACATCAGATTTTTTACCAGTTCATTGACAAGTCGGTTACAGTAAACGGAAACTGAATCACATCGCCCTGCTGCTACAATACTATACCTTGAACATGTCTTTCCGAAGTACTCGTTCTTGCTGTAGCCAAACCAATACACCTTACGGATGAGGATATAGTCTAAAGGAATATGTAATATGATTATAAATAACCAAGGATATATAATATCACAATCAAATCACTGAAACGAAACAGCTCAAATCATAGCATTGCGATCGTACCTTTATCAATGTTGCTAATTATTGCTTGTGTGATACGAGTACTCCTTCAGAGATTCCTCAAATAAACCAGATCTTTACAAGCTAATTTATCTAACCATGATTGTCGAAAACCATAGCAGACCATTACAAAAACTATATTATGGGTCCAATAGTTTCAAAGTAAACGTTATGTGCAGGTTCTGAGCAACCCTGTATCTAACAGATCAAGGCCACACAATCACCCTCGCGCGGATTACCAAGACAAATAGTTGGATACCGTGACTGCGCTACATTCAAGATAACCCATCTCTACCAAATCCCAAACGTTTTTCAGGACATAGGTACTAAACGACTCCACCAGACCTTGCTTACTAAAATTGAATTTTTACATCTACAACACTAAAATGCTTTTTTACACTGACAATAAACTGTTCACGAGCATCTAAGCAATCACAACTGCGTGTCTCCTTAACGCTTCATGAACCAATTCTAATTTACATAAAATTGTTTAAAACCCGTAGCACACAAAAGACTTCTAAGAAATGATTCTAGTTAAAACTGCTTACGATGAACCCCAATCAAATTGTCAAGCCAGAACAAAAACAAAAGAGGAATCGACCTTCACAGGCGAATATCTCCATGAAATAAAGTGATTTTAAAATTTGGCAAGACGAATTGCCCTCTGTTATGAAATAAATACTGTATTCCTCACATGAAATCATACCCAACCGTAACGGCATCGGTTCATAAGTAACCATTAGGTATGTTCTCTTTGTATTAATGTTACCCATTAAAGCTCTTTTAGATATAAGCGATTTTGCTGATTAATGGGTGTGTGCTTGTACGATATTTTTCAACCAGAGTAATTTAGTTGGAAATTAGAATTATTTTAGACACGTTAGCCGCCATGTCAAATAGCCCTAATTTATGATTTGCAAATCTCAATCTTAATCAAAACATTATATCAAAAAACACTACTACAAAAATACAAAACGCACCGCTGCCACTATAAATTCTTTCTTACTAAACATCGGTACAATGAATTATTCCGATCCTAATTAATAGCACGTATATCTAAATATGTCGACATAATTTCCACTGTCGATGACTTATGGAGGGTTCATTTTACGAAACTAATTCATGATCTCATAAAGTCTAGTGAATACTGTACTTTAAAATAAAAGCTCCTAGAAACGGGCTAATTACTCTGCCTGAAAAATATCTTACCAACACAGACCCCCATTCATCAGCAAAAGTCACAAAAATCTAAAGGAGATTGCAACAGTGACGTAAATACAAACAGTATATGTCTAAGACTACCTACTATATTAACATTATTATATTTTAATCAATTGTTAACGAACAGAGCTTTTATGGATGTGTGAAACTGCGTGTGTATCACATGCTCTCCAAAAAAACGGTTTATCTCAAAAATACAATCGTTTGGAGCAAACCTTGACTACCACAGGATATCATCAACTCGCGTAAAGCACAAAAACCGAAGAAAAAAATACCCCAAATTCAAAGTCATTCATCAAATTAACTCAGATGTTATGACTGATGCACGAGTCTATAAATATATAGTTCAAAGGAAAAATAAATGCGTTAGTTATCACCGAGTTTTACGGATCGTTATCGACTAGATTAGCGATAGTTAATCAGGGCTATCAAGACAACTGTGCCAGCGCTGATCCAGTTTCATCTAGAAATCACTCAGGCGGTACAAGCTTTACAGGATGGGCGGCAGGGATAATGAGACTCATCTCAAAGTTACTATAAGAGGTGATTAGAAATCAAAATTGAAATTATTCTTAGTAATTACTATATTTTTTACGATAGAAAAAAATTGAGTGGTAATAAAAGCCATGCTTCTGGGAAATCTATTAGATATGGTGAGTAATTGAGATGTTCAAAGAAACTTGAATGGATACTGTGCCCATTGTCCCGAGTCTGTTTAAGAAAATGTTTGACTCTTGCATATTTACCAAAAATAGGCAAAAGCATATTTTATTATCATATTATAAGAAAGTGTCATTTTACGATCTCAACAATTGACGGAAGTTTTCCGTTAATAGCTGCATGGCGCAAAATATTAATAAAAGCATGGTGTACTAGATTAAATGGTCTGATCATAAAGATAGTACTCATGAGTCGCAAACAGGTTTCTCAAGAATGTATTAGACAACATACATTTATATTTGTTAAAGAAGGGTAGACAATTGTATTATTAAATGTCTTTATTATCTACCTTTTTATGAATGTCCGATATGTAACATTCGGTCTCGTTGTCAAGAAAACGTGTATGCTTACATCAATATTTGTTATTGTGAAACTATATGCTATATCTTTCCTGTAAAGTAGGAGCATGACAGATTTGTGCTTATAGTCCAAGTTTGTTCTGTTTATTCAAAAACGCCCTTACAAAAGCAATAGGCATAAAATCTCCTCATGGCATCTCTGCAATGAAAATATAAAGACTATATTTACTAGTTTGCTTGCCAGTGATGTGCTGAAACAGTGATTTTATTGTATAAACATATAGACATTCCACATAATGTGTCAAACGTCAGGTATAAACATGCAAAGACATGAATAGATGAATTGTGTTTAGGAATGGGATGTAAAAGTAACGGCAAAAAACAAGGTTTATAAACGGTACCTTAAACTCTCACTTTTGATGAATGATGTGTATATGCTGTTAAAGAATAAAACTAGTACCTACCGTATGTTACCTACTATTCACAAATTATTCAATTTTGTCTCTTTCAATTGACACGTACCAGAACATGTATTCCTATAATTGGTATATGATGATAAATCTAGATAAAAATAAAAATATTACATGGGCAACTGATCAGACGAAATTAGTATCCTCATATTCATTTAATTTCGAACGAATTGAGCAAATGGGTTGGAGTCTTTAATTTGATCATTAAGATATTGCAATAAGTACTGGGTTTTATGATATAAAAATCGGAAAATGACGTATTTGGTTCACATAAAATGTATATGATTTATATATGTGTTAAATCCTGCACAGCATTTATCATTAGGACTTCGGTTAAAATTTCCATATACAATTCATAATGTTCGGTGTTCCAGGTATAATTTGACAATAGTGACAGTTTAATATCATGGTTTGGATATATCTGATTGAATCTATACATATTGTGAAAAGATGATGGGTATAAACTCCTTTAGTAGGCAATGTATAATTGGATCTATATAAATGATAGCCTTATAACAGATCTTTCATCAATGTTGTTAATCCTACTAACATATCTAGCTTTGCTACGTTTTTGCACCATACCATTGTTTATGATTTGCACAAGGATCAAATACATGTATATAGTTATATTACTGGTTAGCTGTGTGTGCTCTTCTCCAATGTTATAATATTATGTTTTATATGTAATACGCAATGTTGAATAAATGTTCTACAATGATAATGAGATTTATATAGACACCATTATCAAACAAACTCGTAATCATCACCAACTTCATCTACTTTCTTTAAATAAACCTGGTCCGACAACTACTGAGATCACACATAATAGAGACTAACCAGGGACAGTTACGTGTAAGTCGAATGCAAGCGGTATCACATATAAGATGAAACCTCAGCACAGAGACAGAATATCAGTCCCAGTTACCTTGGTTTTAAAATATTATTTGAATTTGATTAGTGTTCGTTTATTTACTCTACTGTAACATTTCAAAACATTACTTTTCAAAGCAACAGTTGCCTTTCTGCATGCATTCATATGCAGGTCACCCAGCGGTAATGAACTTAAGCCGAACATTCATATACTGATTGTTAACATGTACAATGTATATATATATTTTCGGCAACAAAACAAATACATTCCGTATATAGAAAATATAATCATTTTGATGCCTTTTCTCGATAGGGAAATCAAAAATACTTCTCTAGAAGTGGCAGCATAGGAGTTTTTGCGTGATAGAAATGGATCAATATTGTCATGGGACCGTAATTGAAACATAATTATTCCTATTAATATTAAGGATGTGTTCTTTTCGAATGAACAAAGACCAATAATTCGGTGCATTATGTGCCCTTCCGCTCTCAAACTCAATTTAACATTGATGAAGAAACGAACCTCTTTAAAATGACTATAACAAATTTGTGTTTTACATAATTACGTGCATCTGATGGGAGATATTAATGTAATGCATTATATACAGACGAGTTTATTAATGTTGATAAATCATAATTTTGACCATTTGATGTTGAAAAGTAAATGTATGCTTTTTACAATACATCCCAAGTACAAAAATAGGTCTTGCTAAGCACAGAATATCGTATTATGCTGTAATAATTAATGAGGGTAAGATCTTCATTGAATTCTGTTGAAATAACAATTATTTATAAATTAAATGATTAATGATATTAGAAAACAAAGCATTTGTGTAGTTTCATGTTGATGTGATTGACTAGTCAACTTCATAGGGTCATGCTGAAGTGTACATTGACGACTTCGGTGGACTTCAACTTATGCAAAAGGACATTCGTTACTGCTACACTTCAATTCACCCACAGAAAGAACATTTCTTCCGGGAAACGAGGATGAATGAAAACAAAAACAACGAAATCTTTAATTTTCTAAAACAAAATTAATTTAGATGAAAGTGCTGAAATAAATATCAACTTAAAATGACAATTAAAACACATTTAATAAATTAAGAGACTATCCATGGTATATTTCTAAATTTTTAGTGATTCAGCTGTAAAGTAGATGTACCATGAAAGTCTATCACTTTTCTATCTTCATTTGTATGTTAAAATTCAGTTAATATGACTTCTATGTTCAGTGACAAGGGGCATAACTCTGTATGATACAGTAACAGTTCAAAACGTATTTAAGGGGTAAGTGTGCTAACAAAGTAGATAGTGACATTTAAATATGTAACGTTGTGAGTTTCAAAATCACGCAATTTATTTTAGATTTACTAATTATCCTGTATCGATCCCCAGATACGTAATACCACCCATCTAAGACTTGAATGTCTGAAATACACTGGATAGTGGTTACATGGAGTAATTGCACGTTTCGAACTTTTGTATACATTTACGATGCCACTATTAAGAGTAGTCCATTCCTATAACGTACATCTCTTGTTTGTAACATCGAATTATTGTTTCATTTATAATGTTTATAAAGTAATATTATTGCTTCAGAGTTCATCCAAAAGACTGGCAGCGAAGACCAAATATATATTCTGCACAAAGTATGATCGTTGCTGTCTCCCATATGAGTTGATTCTAAAGGTTTGCTTTGCTTTATTTTTAAATAGAAATGTGACTTTCATTTTGTACGTAATTACACATTATTACAAATTGACAGTGCTCGAAAAGAGTGTGCAAAAATGACCACGTGGTTGAAGGTGGACCAATCATAAACCTTCTTAGTTTATTATGTAGCATACATCAAGAGCAGGGTTTAAAGTTACTTGATAAATTCCGTTGATGATGATGATTCATTCAGTTAGGTGAGGTTAGTATAAAAGTACCTATTATCCAAGAAGGTAAACAATTTCAGATTGTATTGTTAAATGCATTGCTAACAAACTTTCCAGTAAACTTTTACTGAGTACTTGCAGATCAAAAGAACGAAAATGGATTGATGGTGAATTTATAGACATCATCGGAAAAGAAAATTAAAGGCATGATGTATGCAAGTATGATAGCACATTTGACTGCCACATGTTAGACATAGTTAATAGTGTTGCTGTTTTTTTTTTTTGTTTCTCTCGATATTTGTCTGCTGATCTGTTATATGCCATTTATTACATGAAACGTCCCTTTAGGTAGGATAAAATAGTGATGTTCTATAATAACATGTTTAGATAAAAAGCACCTGTGCTTTTGGAAATTTTTATGTAAATTTGCACATTAAATGTATTAAATATTTTCAGACATCTTTTGTATATCATCATAGCTTTTGTTGTGGAAAGACAAGAAATGTCAATTAACAGTTTGTCCGCAATCATATACGGATCCCTGATAATGTTTTTTCTCAATTATATTTATTTTACCTTTAGTTTAATACAGCTTTTTCTCGTTGATTGTGAAATGTCTTCACATCTTTGGCAGTTTGAATTTATATTATTCCATGTCCTCTATCATTTTGCATCTGGTCGCACATCTGGTGTAGCTTGTATATGCCACAAGAGTATAGTAAATATTGCTTGTTCCGAACGAAATTCAGTGGATTAATTTCAAAAACAAGTGTTGAAAAATTGTTGTATTTATGTTTGTATGAAATGTTTCTTAGATTTTTCTTCATTTTGTGGCTGCCGATTGCAAAATGTTTACAGTTGTTCTAACACTGGTCAAGGCATCTGCTTTTATAGATGTAATTTGAATTGATTTGAGATTTCTAGTAAATAATATATATTTTAGTCACGTTGTCACGTTTTTGTCTGCTTACCATATTATTATATATAGGTTCCTATTTGTATGTTATGTATTTTAATGTACAATATTTGTTCTTTCTGATATCGTGTTGAACATGCAACAGCATGACTTGTATTGTTTCTAACTCTTTGATTCCCTAATGTGCTATTTCGTCGTATATGTTACACTCTAGAACCTTATTTTCCTAACAACATACCCCAGGTGTTCATATTCATTAATTCTGACATTTATGTACTCATCCTCAGTTGTCTCCAGAGGAGATATATAGATAGAAGAGACGCATCTTTTAAACCTCATTCTTGAGTGCAGGTGTACGTTTTCTTTATTCTTATTGAGTAAATTATTAGTTTATTAGTTTTAAGAGGTACCAATCTGTTACACGTTTCATCATGTCCTTTCACTTACACCAGTCCATATGTTTCACTTCTTCCGTGTTGTCTTTACGATCTAATCTGCAACCGATGCATATTTCTCTGTCAAAATGACATAACTTTTGTTCCTTAACCAATGCCTCTCTGTGTAACAAAAGTTGGAAGATAAATATTTGGCAAATTGCTTTGTGCTGTATATCTAACAGTTTCGACTTTGTTTTAAATTCAAGTGTTCCAAATATACCAGTTGTTAGTAAAACAGAAATAGATCGATCCATAAATTTGAATAGTTCTCCACCTTCCTGACCTAAACCGTTCTTGTCAAGAATGACACTAACATGTGTTACACGAACGCTTTGTTAATACGAACCCATTTTCTCTTAAACCTGTAACTGCGGACCTTTTCAACCAATAATGCCAAATATTATCGATATTTTCTATCCAGTAAATTCATTTATTTCTCTGTTTCACTGTTGTGAACCTCTTCCAACAACACATTATACAACTTTCTACATGTGTTCTAAAAGAAAATCGTGTATGGTTATGTTTTGTTTGTATTAACTTTCGCTAGCCAAACGTCTTTCACTGGCATCTAAGTGACTATGTAACTGTTAAAAAGGGAAATATTTTTCTCGTTTGCTTATTTTAACTGTAGGTAGATTGTTCAGCTAATCATTTTTTCAATTAAACCTTTTTATTTGTTCTATTTTATCATATGTTTCCTTCATGTTTATGGTTTGTATGAGGTAATGTTTCTGTCTGATTATTATCCTGGATCATCACATGTTCTTCAAAATATAGCTTTTTTTTCTCACTAAATCATATTTAATGTTTCAATAAACATGTATATTAAATACGCAAGTTGTTCGAGGTCTTCTAATTATACTAGTACCAAGCAGAGTTCATCCTTGCTTTTCTTTTCTAAGATAAAATGTGCAATAAAATCCTTTTCATTCTGCATTATCATTGTCGTGAAAAATATAAATGTATAGACATGATCTGATACTTAATACAATGATACAATTTGAAATCCTTTTCATACAATGCAAGCGATAGACGTTGTCTGAATATGCCATTCTCAACAACACATCAAAACCCTTTTACGACAGAAAACTCTTCCATCGAATAAAGTGCAAAAAAGTTCCCGAATACACGACATCAGCAGTAAAATTTGGAGAAGCATTAACTATCAGTCTACCAGTTGACACAAATATAGAAATACAGCGTCAAAAATTAGAAGACCAAACAAATATATGGAAGAAATATAGACAAATCTGAAGAGTTCACTCAAAGTTGAGCCTCTTAAATTGGAAATTGAGAAAGCAATGAGTGTCTGTACTGTGATTGAATATAATGTATAATACTTTCACTTTATATGCGTCGACTGAAAGTGGCGTAGGAATTGATTAGGACAATCCGATTACATTTAGCTTTCAAGAAAATGTTTTGAAAAAAGAAACGACATGACAACTTAACCTTAATGATTTATATCAACTTTCTGTCATCCACGAAAAACGTGGGTAAATATTTATGATGTGGCGAATTTTTAAGACATATTGAAACTTAAGGCTGAATAAAGTGTGCCTTGAAATGTTCATGATCAACCCAGAAAGGTCCTGAGAAACTTAACTGATTATTCTTCAGTAGCAGTAACCGGATGGTTTTAACAGTACAGTGACATACGGTGCATTAGAACTCTGACCTGTATCGGTTCATTGAGGCCCGAACGTCAAATAATTGATTTTCAAAGGAAAGCTAATTGCAATCTTAATCTGATGAAAGACATGATTATTTTGAGAGAATTTTTATGAACTGTTATTTGCGACTGGTCAGGGAAATTAATGGCGTACACTTTGGAAACTAGTTATTTAGGAGTACCACTTGCTCAGAATTTTTCATTTCGACTCTTGCCTTGTAAGAAGACAAGTCCAATTCCTTTGGGAACTGCAGAAAAGTATTTCCCGTCGTAGAAAAGATCTCAACAACTGTCTTAAAAAAGGAAGACAGTCTAATGATAGGAGACTGTTGTGTGGAAAGAAACGGCATTAAGGAAACAGCTTTATACTACGAGAGATATAAAGGAAAAAGCAGAAGATAAGAAAAAGAAATCCCGATCATTCAAGTGGAAATC
>QKMX01047210.1:0-18487 GCA_003401595.1 Venustaconcha ellipsiformis
GTCACATTATCCTGACACCAGGCTAACCAGTCTTAACACATCTTAATGCACTGAGACATTCCAGTATTAACACATCTTAATGATGAGCGTCAAACTAGGCAGCTGCCAGAACCATTTTTTAGTCTTTGATATGACTCGGCCAGGGTTAAAACCCGCGACCAACCGTATCCTAGCTGGATGCTTTAACCACTTTAGGCCAACGAACGGTTAGATAAGGAAATATTAAGCTAAAATTATTTCTTTCCCCAATGAATTATGCAATGAATATAATTATGGAATAGTTTCTCAATTGAAGGACTAGAATAAATAGTAATTTCATATATGACAAAGATGACAATAGTCAATTTAGCGTAATTTAAAAAAGCACAGCTGAAAATGTTATTCACTGGAATATTTGCTGGGGAAAAAAACAGTGTGCATTTCTTTGTCTTGATACTTTGCCATCAGAAAAATCAGCATTGCAAAGAAATCAGACATATTCGCCTATATATAAGCCACCTGCTTTCTTTAAGAATAATAATTGCTTTTGACGATTTTATGTTACATCATTAATGGCGAGTTGGTTTTTATGTTTCGAATCCTGATATGAAAACGCCAACAGTTAAAAGCAAATTATTGACTTTATATCTGCTTCTTGCACTTTCTAAGATGTCGTGACTTCACTTAGTTTGTAAAGCATTGAATTTCTTCGTTTCTGGCATCCAAACATTGTAAACATAAAATTCATAATGACTAACTTGACATGATTAAAACAAAAGAAGTTGTGCCTCATTCCAATCATGCTGAATACAGTTTGAATAGACAGGAGCTACAGTGTGAATCGAACAAATTTGCATTTGTGACATCCTCTTCTGCTTCCAATGTTTTTACAGAATGTAGTATTGCTGCACGAGTCAGACTGATATTTTGTTGAGTCTACTGTACATGGTTCAAAAAGGAAGTAGTACAAAAAACGTGTAGCTAGGAGAGGTAAATAAGTAAATTTTAAAATAATGCCAGGGTTTATATGTGCAACCCACTATCAAAGATCTCTGCAAAGGTCAAAAGGAGAAAAAGAGAGAGCATGTCGCAGAATGAAACTGTTTTAGATTTGCAATGATTCCTCCAATCTACAAACACAATCAATAAATGTGGCTGGAAATATAACAGAAAGTTGAAACATTAACCAAACCTTTCATGAAAATGTTTATGACTGTATCTTTTACCCCCCAATACAAAGGGTGATAAGAGAGCGTGTAGCAGAAGGAATTATCTTATTTTATAATTATTTGTTCCAAGTACGATGGAGATCCATTACGTGGATTACAAAATATGAACTAATGGAAAAGAATTTATGCAAACCCTGAGCTAAAATTTTTATCTGGCTGTGACATTAAAAGTAATATCAAAATGAAGTGCTACCGAATACTGAGCTTCATAATGTCTCAAGTGTAAAGAAAATTCACAAGGAAAATATAAGTGACTGAAAGTTCCTGTGGGGTTTTGTTTTAAAACCAGAACCTTACGGCCAAAGTTCTGTGGTGTTTAATGAGACAATTGTGGATGTTACCGAACGAATTAGCTTGAAAGTGATTTGTTCCATGCACGAAGAAAATCCATCTAGGTGTTAAATATAAACAAAGAAAACCTCGAAACACTACCTTAACGCATTTGTAATAACTGTGACCATGAACAGATCAAATGAGCAAGTCATTATGTCACTGAATGAAATATCTTAACTTCATTTTCATCCACCCCAACCATGAGTTATTGGGACTATAAGCACATAAAATATCAATATCCTTAATGCAATTTTATATGACATTGAGCAAGAAGCAAATGGGACAAGCAGACATGAAATCATAGCTTCAATGTGATTTAAGCCAAGAATTATAAGAAAGTTTCAAGGGATTTCGGAAATATTTATAAAGGATATACTTTAATACAAATTTACAAACTGTTGACGACGATAAAGTCGTCGGAGAGGAAGAGACCATATTTCGCATTACCCTAAAATTATACTTCACAAAAATGTTCTTTTATCAATTGTGAGTAGAACAACCAGGGTTTATCTAGACTGCTCTCAGTAAGTGAAACATTAACACAAATTGAGAAGTATGCAATAATTGTCGGTATGTCTATTACATATATCTAGCATTATGATATTTTCACTTTTATGTCAGTACAATTCACAAATTTTTATGTTCATAATGTGACGCTCAATTTCTTACTTTCTTCACGATTCTATTCAGTTCCATGCCATCAAAGTTTATTATGATCACAGCAAACCTTTAATTCTTCATAGTGTTTAGATATGGAAACAACATTGTATTTACAAAGTGAAATATTGCCCATGCTTCTTGACATAGACTTGTCGTAATTATTGTACACGTCATTCTTGAGTTAAAATATAAACAAAATTTCAATTGAAAAAATAAAATAATCTAGAAATGTACAATTAAAATAATTGTAATTAAAAGGATTTCCTCTTAACAGATCAAGACATTACAGCAATTTGCCAGTACATATGTAATTTATAATTTTGTCTTGTTTATTTGCAGGGAGTCAGTGCTTCCTCAGAAAAAAGGGCCATTATTGTCCTGATATCATCTTCGGAAGTACGTGCAACATTGCAAAGAAAACAAAACTTCAGCTGAATTAGGTACGACATTATGCATTACTATTTTTAGTGTCTTATGTTCTCAAAAATATTTGTTTCCTTGTTCTCTAAGTATGTTTCATCTCCAAAAGCTACTTAGAATTACATTCGAAACACAGCATGAATAGCAAAGGCTAAAGTGATTATCAAGAATGAATCAAAGTTTCTGATTCCAAATGGCATTCAACTTTACATCAAACGTTTGCTACATTAATCGCAGCACATAAATGAAAACGTGCCAAATCAATAGATTTTTCACATTTATTCTTATATTTTCCTGACATGAGAATTAATCCTATGTATCTAGCATCATGCATAAAGTGAAATCTGTAGTATGGAACGTAAACGTCCCCTCAGTATCTCGAGGTCAACCCATCATCATATAATTCTGTTGTAATTTCTAGAAAATGTGCATTTGATTTTTTTTGTCAAAAGTATGTATGTATGTGTGTGTGTGTTTCTGTGTGCGTGCTATTTACAATATCATACATTAATAATAACGCCATTGCTAAATTCTTATGAACGTTTTTGCAATGTCATTCAGATTATAGAGAGTCACGCAGTCTCAGCTGATTGCAGGTTCGAAACATATAGTCCAGCTCACCTTAGCTGCTATGTGTTTCCGTGCAAAAGCCATTGCTTTGATTGTGTAGGCTCTCAATACTTTTAAACGCTCTGAAATGCATTAATATGCTAATCAATTAGACATTTAAATATGTGAATTAGGTTGTCTACTGAACCTATCTGGCTTATAACCCTTAATATTTTCAGTAATTGGTGTATATCACTCTTGCATTTACCATATTTGCGGTGATCTCTTTTTGGGTAAGATTTTTGTTAATTATTTAAATTGTTTTCCTTTGCTGTTTAATAATTATTCTCTGTCAAACTGAGTTGCAATCAATAACAGCAATGGCCATGCTAATAAGCAACACTTGCCACTTCTACCAGGTGTAGCACAAATAATTTTCTAGTAAGAGTCCATTATTAATTAATTATATCTATTATCGGATTTGATGGATGCATTTTACCCCAACAGCATATATTGTTTGTTTAGTTTAAGGTATAATGTAAAGAGTTATGGACATGGAATGGATTTTCCGATGATCCGATGATGTGTTTTAATATTTTAAAGTGTTATACTTTTATGGTCTTAATTAATGTAACAGAAAGAAGTGAAACGATCTAGTTTAATACAATCAACAAATGATCTATTTCGCTAAGATACAAAGAGAAAATTAAAGAGGAATCTACAGTATTGTGGATAACATCCCAAACAATACTAATCGTTCTATAACAAGTCTAAAAGTATAGAATATTCCGAATGAATTCCACTTTATTTAAAAACCTTATATTATTTGGATATATTCAAGATGGCATTGAATAAGACAACAATAATTATAAATAAAAATTTAGTCAAATAAGCCAGTGAGCACATTTTGATTATGAAGAGTAATTTAAATAAACAATTACTCTCAAATTATCTGTGATTCAACAACACACCGTTGACACATCAGTACGTCGTAGACCATAAGAGACACGTCATTGCCTTCAATATTGGACCTCTTCAAGACTTGAACTGAATTTTATTCAGAACTTTTTATTGCTTGTGCTTGTGTTTTTAATTCTTTGATTATTTTTTAATTTAGTTTTCAATAACTTAAGTTATTTGTTTTCTCATTTTTTACTATGTATTCTAGGGAAATAACTTATTTGTTAAATTTCACAATCTTTTGACTCTTTTCAGTTACTTATTTTACGAGCACAGACTCGTACCTATATAATTGGTAACATTCAGAGAAGAACAAAATGTATTAACACAATTATACTTCTATATAGAAGTTTAAAACCTCAACTGATATACAATCGAATTCGTGACCATGTGAATTAAAATATAAATCACAGTCATGAAACTGGAGAAAACAATGACAATGAAAATGTCTTTCAAGAGTATCTGTCTGGGGAAAGAAGATTCTTACACCGAATAAATCATATAAATATGATCAGGTAAATTGCATTTGATGTTATATGGGAATTAACTGATATGAGAAATATCCCGTATTTACGGAAATTAAATATAGCCTTAAATGATAACATTTGTTCCAGAAAATGTTTCAAATCTTCCTGTTATTCAAGAAATATACACCACTTAAACGTACAACTTGAATTCACTAAACAAGACAAGGGCAAATCAAAATGTAAACTCTACGAATGTAGTAATTAGGAAAGGCAATGGCAAACCTAAATTTAAACTATACGATTTTGTGGACAAAAGGAGGCAAGGTCGAACCTAAATTTAAATTCACTGCATATATGGACTAAGAACGGCAAGAGCAAGCCTAAATTTAAATGTTAGGAATATATCGACTAAGAAAGTCAACGGCAAGCCTAAAACAACATCGGTTCGAGGTTTTACTATATAAAGTATGTTAGAAAGAAAATGTTTTTCATTTCAACATTTGATTTCGCCATGATCTGTGATCTTTTAATCAAATGAAATTTAGACTGAGTAAATTACTTTGGATATTTAAACTTCAAGATAAGCACATATAACTAATTTGGATAATTAAGAAGCTTTTTATATTTTAATTCGACAGTGAGAATTAAACTCAAATAGTTGTAAGCAAATCGTACTAAAAGCTTGGTTTAAAAATTTGAGTGAGATATATAGTAAAAATGTCTAAATCGGTTATTGTTTCTCTCACTATATAAAAAGATGATTTAGCCTCACTTTGGAAAACACAAACGTTAAATTTAAGGTGAAAATACACTACTGATTTACAGACTGTTTTCTCAATTAGTGTCAATGACTTTCACTCCTAGCATTATGAACACTGTGCAACTACTATTTTCAATAAAAACATTAACAATAACAACAAAGACAACAATAATAATAATACTACTAGTAATAATAATAATAATGATGATGATAATGATGATGACGACGATGATGATAATGATGATGATGATAGTAATAACACGCAAGGGATTTTATTTCTCAACAAATCAAACAACTCGTACGTGTGTCTAGCTTGAGGACCATATTTTCCCTATTTCTAAGGACGTCTAAGCAATATTTCCTTTCTTTGCTAAAGTTTGAAGATGACTGATTTCTTATTTAATTTCCTCTCCATACTGAAATGTATGAACACGCGAAAATGGTCCGAAGGTTTGAAATTTGCTCTGACAAGCAAGGCGATTGGTACCTGACATTAAGATAAAATATATTGGAATATAGCACTTTGAGGCAGTCACAACATTGATTGTAGATTCTATGCGATTTTGTATTAAAAAAGATGAACTGTGATGCTTGGGAGAAGTTATATGAAACTTTTACGACCTATCGTAGAACATACAACCAACCATATTATGATACCAAGCAAGATAAACCGTCAACGTCGTCGTTGTTAAAGGTTCTAAATGCATGATTGGAATCTGGAACCAGGAAGTGACTATGTGTCCGATTTTCCAGCGAAGTAAGTACCATGATTATTATCCGTGAGAAAGCAGTCGCCTTTGAATATTTTTAGAAACAGCTATCCTCGAACTACTGTAAGAAGTCAGTCATCTTCAAACTTTAGCAAATGGTTGGTTGTATGTTCTACTATAGGTCGTAAAAATTTCATATAACTTCTCCCAAACATCAAAGTTCATCTTTTTTAATACAAAATCGCATAGAATCTACAATAAATCTTGTGACTGCCTCAAAGTGCTATATTCCAATATATTTTATCTTAATGTCAGGTACCAATCGCCTTGCTTGTCAGAGCAAATTTCAAACCTTCGGACCATTTTCGCGTGTTCATACATTTCAGTATGGAGAGGAAATTAAATAAGGTTCTGTCAATTTCATGTAACTATATCTTCCAAGATACACAGGAAAATGCAAGACATGACACTTTTCACGAGGCCAAACATTTGAGTATGCAATAGCTTCAAACTGTTATGGCCAATTTCATGCGGACATACTTTCTAGTATACAGACCGTTCGAAGATAATAACCGGCAGTTGATGTTAATACCTCACAACTCTATCTCAAGTCAGTTACCGCATATAACCTACATTTCCTGCAGCAAAAAGTACAACAATTATCAAATTACTCAACTATTTCGAAACCCCTCGACTTATTTAACATAGACCCTATATTTATATTTATAAAGCTAACTTTGATTTGGTATTAATATGCCATGTCTTACTGAAAAATTATTTGCTCACATGATGGGAAAGTATTCCTGACTTGTCTAAATTGCGTATAGGACTGTTAGGTATAACTATATTTTGTTGATGACTGTAAATTGTAGTGGTTATCTATTGCTGCAATCTCGCACGTACATAATTATATTTTAAGATTTTAAAAACGTAATACAGTATAGGATTTTTAAATAGTTACTAAGAATAATATTAGTGGCAAAAATGATGAAAAGTTTGGGCTATTTCCCATCGAAAGAGTTTAGGTTAGGTGGGTACTTAGAAGGATGATGTTATTTCCCATTGCATGGTCTAGGTCACATGGATAGTTATTTTGAAATATTAGATTGAGTAGTAAAATCTGTCATATGGGTTACCTTTAGAAATATTACCATAACAGAGTCTTGAACGTAATAAACAGGAGGGAACGGAGCAATCTGCTTCATACCTAATTTGGATTTAATCCTTTTCTGGATTCTTATTTATTGTGTTCTTGTTGTACTATCAAGTCTGCAGACGTATTTTATGCTGTATTGAGATAACATTTGAGACGAAAGACATTCGTTTGGATAATGAAGTGGAAACGGTAAGTACTCATTGGACAATATTATTATTTTGGACATGTTGTGAATTATTCATATGAGTTTTGGATATCGCCATTTTGACAAGTCTGGACTGTTGATTGACCAGTATATTCATGTAGCTGAAATGTATAAGAAACATTTTATTCTTTTGGGCTTTAATAGAACTTTGTAAGTAAAAAAAAGTATATTCAAGTCCAAAACAATCTAATGTTCCGAATGATTTTAGTCTTCATTCAATTCTTAATACTGTAAGTTACTCTTATATTTTCATTTTATGACATTGATAATTAAATATTTTGTCCAGTTTTACATAGCTTACTGCTTTTTGATTCTTTCTGGTATTTAGTTTGTGACCATAGTGTCGTAATAGGACATACATTCCAGGCTCATGTATATGTTTTAATAGTTACATACAGGATACGCATCCCAGACTCATGCATATCTTTTGAAGGTTTCATATGGGACACACATTCTAGGCTTATGCATACCTAATAAAGGTTCAACCTCGATAGGACTTGCATACCTTTTGAAGGTTGAACCTCGACAAGACAACATACCTGTTGAAGGCTAAACCTCAACAAGACTGCATACCTTACCTTGCAGCATTCCTCTAACTGCGGAACACGCCTTTGTCCTGGTTATCGACCTTCCGTCCTGTAAGACAGAAGTGTTTGTCTCAGCTCGATTAAAAATGTCTTTCTAATGATCAGCCACTTTACAATCTTGGAATTTCTAAACAATAGCGATTTATATAACAAATGTTATTGTGGTATTTTAAGGAATTCGCCTATATCCTTTTGTCTTTCGTTTTCTAATGCCTTTAAAAATGCTAACATTTATATTTTCATATTTTATCTTGCATAAATGTGAGCTTATTTTTATTTTATAAACGTTTGTTAACAATCTAACTTTTTTCAGACTATATCACGAGGATTATGCTGATGTAACACATAATTAGGAACTTGTAGACCGGAAATAATATATGCGTTTTTTATCTTATAAGCCAAGATTCATTCGAGCAAAATAAATAGCTGATCAAGCAACGAGTATTTTGACTGTGTGCAAGTGTTATCACTAGTAAACAAAGCAACCGCAAACACAAATTATTGTAGTCTTGACAACGGCATGAGAAGACTTTTTAAGGATGAATATGTCGAGTTACTCTTTCACGTATACAAATACTTGTTCCCCGTGACCCGAACCTATTTTGGTTTGTATCCATGTCAGTATCCACGCAGACTTTGTATTTTAATGTAATGTTTCTTCTTTGAGATTGTTGTATTACTTGTATAAGCCCAACGCTTTATTTGAATAATGTTCGCTCAAATGAACTATGTCCTGTACAGGACATGATCGCATGTAATTAGTATATTATAATCAAAATACGATAAGCGCACTGCCCATGTGTGTAGGCTCATTATATTTATATTAGACTGATTCCTATTCAGCTAATGTTTGGCACATCCACCAGGGACATCTGGCATGCTAAGTGCATTAATCTGTCATTGTTGTAGAGGAGGTGAAAACGAGTTTTTATTCGCTTTTGTGGCTATTGTGAGAGGAAGCGTATTCCTTCATTTCCATCAAGTATCTGATTTTTAAAACTAAATTAGACATGCTTTATCTCCTTGTGTTGTCTACAATAACGATATATACGCTAATTAGTGTTTGAATTGTACACAATATGTTTATATCTGGTACATCATACATTAGGCCAATCGGTGAGTTTTTGGATACCTATTTTTTGTATCTCGGACTGTTAAGTTACTCTTGCAAATGTATTCATGAATGTTTCATGGAGATCCGACACTCCAATCGAGTCCATGCCAGTTAGATTGCAGTCTGAATCTCTAGAATGTGATTTTCCAAACAAAATGGTCCGTTAAGGGTAAAGACTCCCTAATAGAATTGTAAAATACATATAGATCTGATTATATTTTCCAGATTATTAAATATAACTTTCTTTACTAGATCTCACAATTTACCTAATCCAGTTCTCAGCCGATATAAATAAGCGTAACATTTAATTCATGTTAATTTGACACGGTTTTAAAATTATTGTTGCAAAGGTATAAAATGCCTTTGCAACTTTATATTTTGTTGATGCAACAGTATTTTTAAGCTGCTGCGACAACATGTATAGTTACAACTGTACTTTAAACACTAATATTGTTGGAACATAATCTATAGTCGTTGCAATTAATATTTCATTGCGAAGATAGCTCACATACAGAGAAAAGTTATTCTCCAGTTTTACGGATGTATAATTTATCGTTGATATTGCTTTTTATTTGCGTTTTGATAACATTGACAGTTATAACGGTATCTGAATATAGCTGCAAAGGTATATAAATTCCGTACCTTTCAAGGATATTTGGATACTTTTCCTACGATATCTGGATACATTTGCTACGATATCGGTAACTTTTTCCACGGTTATTGTTACTTTTGCGACGGTTTATGAATGTTTTTGTGATGCTTTATGGATACCGTTTTGTTGGTATCAAATATAAGTGCAGTTGCAAAGACAAAAGTTCATAATACTACTTTGAAACGGTCATTTAGTAAAATTGCGTCAGAAAATATTTCAGTAGCGTGAACAAAATGTAAACTTGCAGAGACAACTGAATACCGTTAAAATTTTATTTCAGATACCTTTGCAAATGTACTGTTCGTTTTATCCTTTCTGCAAACGACAGTTCTCCCAAAAACATTCTGAATTACTTTAATTTCGTACCTGGCGATGTCATTATGATAAGATTAGTTTTTTCCAGGTCTCATCTCACCTTAGCCTAAGCAGTAGTATACAGTTTTTAAATTGTTTTGACTGTAAATATGCTGTATTTATTTCAACATGGTTTTATTTCTGAACGTGATGCGCACGCGCTGTGAAACATAAATCTTAATAGATATTCTCATTGCATCTGATATGAAATCAACGAACCTTTGGAACCATGTTATCGCTTGTTTCAGCTTTGTTGACCTTATCGAGTTAGAATTGAATTTAGTCCAACAGTCATTAGTCCAGTCCTAAACGTAAGAGTGAAATGAAGATTTATCATTAGTCGAAAGTTGAATTTAAATTTCCGCCTACCAATTAAATGTCGCATTATTGACTTACCCAGACATTTTAGGTCTCTATTTCAATAAAATTATTGTTAACGTCAATTGCGTCATAAACACGATATCAAAATTGTCTAATGAACAGAAGACATTCTGAGAATTTCTCTAACACTGATTACGTTGTACAGCAAATTATGTCCATACTGTAGGAACTCTCAGTCTGGTTTTAGCACACAATTTACATTAAGTATAAGCGGGCAAGCTGGCATAACAGTGTAACATAGAGTAATCAAATGACGCAAGCTGGAAAGTACCATTTAATTTTTAACCAATACTACACGCAAATGGTCAAGACCAAAGCATTACAAATATTTACAATGAAAAGATTCGCAATATTAAAAAAGTTCTTAACTGGTTAAATAATTACATATAGATACAATTCTGATTTTATATATAAGATAAGAATGTATCAGTCTTGCGATATGTATCTGGATGGACACTTTTCATTTGTAAAAATTAACAATTCGGCTATGAAATATTGTTGTGTCTGTGTGATTAATGATGTTAGTCACATAGTCGTTGCAGTTAAGGACCTCAAAACTTAATTTGTTTGTCAAGCGCTTTCCCATCACATTAACACATCCACTTTATGTCACTTATACTGGTTTGAGGAAACCGGTAATTCCTAACCATAAGATCTAAACTTGCTTTTCAGCCTAAATTAATAGTCAACAATGATATACGTTGTCAAAATGACTGACTAGATTGATAAATATATCAGGTTGCTCATTCTAATTGTGTGATACGTTTTCATTTTTGAACGATTATAATAGTTTCCACAAAGAAGCTGAGTTCACTCGCCACTCAAACATCCTAATTCTAGTAGTTTTAAAGCCTAAGAAACCGCTCTATGAAATAGTTATGTAATTCAATACAGTGCACTGACAGCTGACCACGTACCGGTATCTGTGCTACGTTATCCTTAAAGAATCCATCATGATTACGGGCTCAAAATAATCAGGGATATAATATATGATGGGTCACCTGGGCCACCTCAGCTGTCGTAGCCATGCAATGAAAAGACATATCTAGGCCTACAGAAAAAAAACGGAAAACAGAGTTTTCGTTTCTAAACAATGTTCATAAAAACTTAACTTTATAAGCTATATGTTTGCTATTTAACGAAACAAATGGCTGGTTAAAAAATAAATTTTTGATAACTTTACCATTCGTCTTTTCTTTGTACTCTTTCCTTTCCAGATTGCTGGCAAGAAGAATCCTGTTCTAGTTTTTAATACACACGGTTTCGCCTTCCATTTGAATTTAAGTCAAATATGTCGTGTGAAGGGTTAGTGTAGGTTGTAGTTTTTATTTTTATATTCATGTAAAATCTTTAAATTACGACAGCAGAGGTCAAACAAATTCAAAAGGTTTTTTATTGTAAACTGTCATTATAACCTTGAAGCAAGCCAATCTGAAACATGCTGTAAATGTGGTATTCACATATTCCATTCTAATTATTATCGATTGTTCCACGGCTACAGTCAGCAAAGATGTACTGAAGATTATAGTCAGTTTCGACTTCATAAGGACACTTTATCTACGTTCGCCAACACTGCGCACCAACAGCTAGCACGTATATGTCATATGAATATAGGCGTTTTATTTCAGACTCAATGAAGAAAGTTCAAAAATTTCTCGTTTCAGACTAAAGCAGATTTATTTGATATAACTTTGCAGCAAGGCTCTAAAGTGAATCTTATGTTAAACGTTATGGAAGTAAAGGATAAATGACATATTTTCGTTCAAGATTCTGTATTTATTAGAATACTCTATCGAGTCCACTGGCGTATCTTTAAAGTTTCAACTCAGAATCATTGATAAAATAAAATTAAGATTCAGTGTTCTAAAAGCTTTTATTGTTATCTACTTGGGAAACAAAATCAGCAGTAGAAGCAAATTTGTCCAGAAAGTTTGTTAATATTAATATTGCCAGCTATACACAATATGAAACAGACTAGTTGTTTGTGTGTCCATGAAATGTTATTCCTATTTTTCAATTACTGCTACAATGACCTTATTTAATTAACATGTGTTTGAACACCCAAAATATTATTTTTGAATATTTGTAATCGAATCAGTTGTTTTCGCGGTGTTTTTCCGATTTTGTACTAAAGCAAACCTTTAGTTTTTCCTAGCAAGTGTTAACAAATATTGAATGCTGTCATAAAAGTTTGTCGCATTCTACTCGAAGAAGCATATTTTACGGATGTTGCATTGCAATTTCCTTGGTTTGTTTCATCTTTGTTCATCAAAACAAAACATTAATTACGGTTATTCGTGTCCAAGGACAACATATTGTCAAGTTGACTAAATCGATTAGCTCTTGAGCTTACTAGATATGATTCAGATGAATTTGCCCAAAATGAACTTTTAATGTTTTATCCGTGTACTTTTTCAGGAAGATGATTTCAGCGAAATACATCATATTTGCAATTTAATATGAACATAAATACGATAAAAGCCGTTAGGCGAAATGCTTGTAGCTATCTCAAGATCGTTCAAACATCGGTAGAAAATTATTTTTGATCATAATTGCAAATATCAAAAATTTATAATGCAAATTAATGATAATGGGATGGAATTAAAACACTTGTAAATTGATTATTTTAGTGTCGTAGAACACATCCTGATTAATTGAAGGATATAGTTGGCAATCCTGGTACATTATAATCTATATAAAAATGTATTTTTATTAATTAATTAGTTAGCAACAGTAAACAAAATACAACGCACATTAATTGAAAAAATATTTTTCTTTAGTGCATGCATATCTAATATTTTACCTTTAGATAAACTTTCTCCTTCAATCGACAAGACAGAGGAAAAGCATAATTATTAACATCAATTGTGATCTTAAACATTATGTTAGAAATATTATTTTTCTAATGCTTGTACAAAAGATAGGAGTTCGCTAACGTCAGCTAAAACAATTTATTCAAGTATATAAGTGAATACCAGTCTTTCCATTTATGCACATATGAATTAGTGAAACCTCTTGATGGATCATGCAAAGTAATGCATTTAATTCATGATCTATGTATTAGTTCAGTTTCCTTGCTTGTGTTGTTTTTGCTGTTGATGTGGTGTTGTTTAAAGCCAACGGTTTTACAGAGACTAGTAGTGGTACAGCCTACCATTACCATGTTATTGATATCCTTGATAACCTACATCGGAAGGTGACTGCCTTGTCAAATATCTCTACAACAAACTGTAGCTAAGCATTGAGTAAAATATCAGTTATTCAAAGCAATAGATTGGAATTGTGATATTAAAAGATAACGGCCTGAACTGTAGTCCTAAAAGTCGAGTGTTTTCGTTTCACTACCAAAAGCGAGCTTAGTACCAGTCTAATGATCGTTTGTATATACGAAAACTGGACAGAACCCTTGCATCCATTATGTACTTATGTATTAGTGGTATGGGATCATTGCTTACGAACGTAGTAAGGAAGACACAGTAAGAGACTACAAACTGTAAGTTCCCGACAATACAGTGGATGGGTCGTAACAATCTCGTTCTTTTTTATCGGAACATCGTTCAGCCATTTTTATCATATCGTGAACTAACTTTAAAAGCTGCTGTAAGAACACCTGTCAGTTTGGTGTGCTTTTATTCACCTCTGATGGAGATTACTGCATGCGATACGACAGCAAAGGCAGAGATTGTTTCGCATGTAACTTCATCTGCCTTATTGTTTCATGCAAACGAAAATAGTTCAAAAAATAGTTCTAAATGCTGACTAATTACATCCGAGATTTGGGCCTCGGATAACCAAGTGCCAAAACACTCTAGCCCTTTGTGATCACTGCCATCTCATGTTTGCGTGGGTAATAGACTCTGGTTTGGCCATTGTTGGTGTGTGAGGAAGATTGCCAGTACATTCCAGTGGGTGGCTTGGTGGTTCTTACGATGGTTTTCCAGGATTCTTCCTCCACCAGTGATAGATAGCCTATTGAGCAAAATTTTGGCATTATATCCCAAAACAACAATAAAAACGACAACAAAAGAGGTTTCGTACTTGACTTGAAAGAAATGGCTCAGGACGTTCCAATTGATTCAATCTAAGAGAACAAGACATGAATAGTCTATGTTGAAAATTGTTAGGATTATTGCAATCAGACACAATAAAACATCTCATAAGTGATTGGACGTTGGATTAAGCCATGTACTAACTCTGATGGCTAACTGAAATTTGCTTCAAGATAAATATTTATTTGCTATTATGTTATCACATAGTTGGTTGTGTAATTGTTCTAGGGTATGTTCAGTTTCATATTGTTGATATTACAGCGTATTATATATCACTTTACTTGAATCTGATCCAACCAATTGAGCAGATGAAATAATTGTGCAATATTTTCTTTACTGATTAGTTGCGATCATGTGAAAACTTTTGTAATCCGTGCTTCTGCAATTTTTAGTTTTCAATGAAAAGTTTGGCAGTTATTTTTCGACTCCACTCACAACAGGGAATTGGAGACAAATGGTCTCGCCTGTCTGAATATGGCCAATTTTTACTCACATGGCGGCTTGTTATGTCACGGTAAACAATCATTACATGAAAACTGTGTTAAACCCCAAGACAGGAACAATAACAAGTAAAACTACGGGAATTGATCATTTGATAGCGTGGTTAGGGGTGGAGGGAGGTATATATGTAACATAAAATGCACCCTATATACCTGCATGGTTTAAATGTTAGCTTAGGGAAGTAAATAAACTCACCTCTGATCACAGAAAGATGTGGACATACATCGGTGTCACAACTGACAGAATTTCATCCAACCACAGATTATTTTCGCAATAATATGTTATTAAACCCGACAAAAATATATTTGTTTACGTCTTCTACACAGTCTACTCTTCCAAATCAAATACTGTAAACATTCTGTCACAGCTGCGTTACAGCAAATATGGGATGTTCTGAATTTTTAATCCACTTTCACATAAATAATGCAACAATGTAATGTTCAGTTGTAAAAGTGACATGTTAGTGTGAACATATACTCTAAAAGGTAATGTGTACCGTATCAAACAATGTGACATTTAACTCATCGGACATTCTGTGCTGAAACATTAATACGTATTTATAAAATGTTCTGTTTATGAACGCTTCTTCTTTGATTTACAGTTTGTACAAATGTATAATCTACTTTTGCTAATTCAACTTTGTTTATGAATATTTTTACTAACAACAAATGAAAGGTGAATCTTCTGCTATGATGAACGAAATTATTCATTGTTATTTTTATCTAAATAAGCAAGAAATTCCAACACACGGTCCTTATCTTTTGCCTACAACAAACAGCCAAACTTTCATGAAACGTACTGAAATATGTGTTAAAATGTGAGTTTGCTTAAATTTGTTTTCAAAACTTATGCAGAATTGGGACTCAAGGTTTTTTCAGTATTGTTATTAGCCATTTGAAGCCAGGTGACACAGAGACTGACTGATGAAGATTAAAATATCAGTGTTATTTGTCTATAAAAGGATGATAAGTTAGTTTATTGTTCCGAACGCCATGACTTTAACCAATAAATTAGTTAAAACAAGTTAGATGTATTTGACCTCGATAAATAATAAATATATGATACTTGTATCCTTTCTAGCAGCCGACCAGTTTACAAACTTCAATCTTTAATGAAATGAATTATGTTTTTATGGCAGAAAAGGCATCAAAATGGAACATTTCTCTTCTAAACAACAAATGTAATAATTTTGTCGCGCCATCTACCGACCATTCAAGCTTGACATATATCATGTTCAATAGCATTTCAAGTTGGATATATCATATTATCACGTATAGACTATATCCTAAGTATACATCTTAAAATCACCCATTCATCAATATAATAGAATACATATTGCAGTATCGATAAGACTGATCAAAGGCAATTAATCTTAATGTAGTCATATAAACACACGCACACAAAATCAATATTTTACATTTAGATAATTATTATCCATCATTGCATAATTCATTGAGAGAAGGTTAATCCAGTTATTTACCTCGATTGAATTTCAATCAACTGTACATAAGCCCCACGCATTATCCAAATATTCAATGAAATTGCATTTTGATGCTCATCAGGCAATTTTGATAAGTTTTGACTCAATCAGTCATGGAGACTTCTATGAAAAAAAATTTAGGATCACATAAACGTAAACAACAATTACTTGAATATATATTAAGTTAGAGATTCGTCTTTTCGACTACAGATAGAACGCGGTTTAATAAGAACCAAATAGAAGTCTACAGCCTAGAGTTTAGTATGTTGGGTCTTTAATGTCAAGAACATATTTAGCGAATTTCTAGAATACGTTTTTAGAAAAAAGTTTCTAATATATATTATATATTTTCTTTCATCAAGTTTCCAGACAAGCAACGCTTGATTAATATTATTCTACAGTGAGACATCAATAATCGGAACTTCATTTATATAAATATCTTGGTATTCGATCCTTGCTCCTCAAAGATCGTAACCTTGCATATTATATCGCTGCCGTCATGGAGCTTTGACAACAAGGCCATCTAAAGCAGCGTTTCTCATCCCCTTTGGGCAGCGACCCAGGTTAGGTTTATGTTGTTTGCCTGGTCACCCTTTCTTCGACTCAGAGAAAAGAAAAACACCAATAAGTTTTGTAATATTCAACAAATAATTTGCTTCCTATAATATATTATGAAATTTGGAAAAGAACTTAGAGTATTATGAATTAAATTCAAAATATTGGCAAACGTTCTATCCTAACTAGGAAACTATAGAGTATTTCAACTGAATTCCAGTGTGTTTGAATGAATTCCAATCTTGAATATGCTGATGTTTAAATAGCACGGAAGAGTGTTGATGTTCCAGCAGTCTTGATGTACCACAATGATATAATCCATAAAGGTTTCTATATGAATTCATACAATACCAAAATAGTGATTTTGTCTCAAAAGGATCAATGAACTCTGTGCAATTCGATTGAATAATTTAAAAAAATAAATCTTCTCAAATTAAATCTGAACACGTGTAAAAGACAGGATCTTCTTTACATGTTAAAATAAGAATAAATAATTATGATGCAGACAATCTTATTACAAAAAAGCATAAGACACAGTAAAAAAGAACATTATATGGGTTAAAAGTTTATTTCCAGAAACTCTAAATTATAAACGTTACATTTTACATTTGCATTTGTAAAGAACATCTCAAAGATAAGGTAGAACAAGAATTTCCCATGGGAAAACATATGTCCTGAACTCAAATACTAATTAACATATTTGCCTACAAGTAATAAACTTTAGCAACAATCAACACTAATAGACAAGCATAAGCCACGTAATTTATTGTTTGCAAAACATATAATTTAATCTATAATCATAGACAAAATCCAAATTCCTAATACAAGTTTTATACACAGAAAAACGCATCAAATACCCCAAATAAACGTTGGTTGGATATTTCAAATTAATACGGTTAATTTTGGCAACCGATTCAGTTTTGGTCGCTTCCTATGGGTTGAAACCAGTAATACAAAGCCATTGTACATTTTCACTGCGAAATTTTACATGGAAATATTAACAGCATCCCACTATTCCTGACGTACACGGAATCGTGTCCAAAAAAGGGTTAAGAACAAACTAGGTTAAACGATGGCTTACACCTCTATATAGTCACGAGACCAGTATATTAAAGCGTCTACTCACACGCAACCTTATAAAGTTAATAGCCCTCTTTTCCTTTGTATAGTCTTATGAGTTCCCTTTCATCCCCGCGATATATTGTACAAACTCTTCACACTCTGCATCAATGTCACATGTCACGTACAAAAAATATGGTAAATCGTTTTGTAGAGTACATATATTCAGGCGAAAATTTCTGGAAAACATTTTCTTTCTTATTCTATTAAGCACATCATCTATCCGGAGCGTTACGTGACAAGGGCTCGTACTCAGTAACAAAGAAA